>CAWUFW010025312.1:0-46664 GCA_963921515.1 Calotriton arnoldi
CCGCCATCGTAATGACCCCCTTAGTTTTTCCCCTGCATTTTCTGTACTGGTGTTCACAGCTATGTAAGCTTCTGCTATGACATGCTTTTAGGAGATCCATGTGTCTGGGGGAAATGCTTGTTTATTTTCAACTTAGTTATCCCTCTTCATTTAGGGGTGACTCGTTAATAACAGAGCTAGCTGCACAGAAAACACATTCAGGTGATGTACGTTCAGTGGGACATTGTGTAACTTGTAGGAGAGATCATTTAACTCAGAGACCTAGGATCTAAAATTAAACAATAATTGATCATCCATCTCTCTTATTCCATTTTTCTATAATCTTATAAAATATTTTTAACAATGTATAAGTTATTAAAATAATTATTTATTAATATTATTAAGTAAGTATATATATTATATTTTATATGTATAAGTTTAATTTATTTTGACATTATATGTATCAGTTTTTATTTTTAAACATTTTAAAATAATTTTAACTATGTTTCTTTTAATTATATGTATTATTTACTTTATTTTACATTATTTTTTTAACATTTTAAAAAAACGATATTTTTTACAACGATATTTTTGACATTGATATATTTTTTTCAATATTTTTGTACTTACCATGATGTAGATAGGATGTCGATATTCTTGACTTCGATATTTTTGTCACGATATTTTTGTACCTCGATATTTTTGAGGTCGTGATTTTGTCAGTGATTCGTACATGCCTTAACCATAGATGTATCAGCCATTTCAGGGCAAAGAAAATGCAGCAAGTCCATTGTCAGGCGCTAGATCTGACAAGCTGAACGTGGCTTGAGTGGTGGAGGCAGGGCTAAAGGTCAAATGACCCCTAAAGTATTTTCCTTACTCTTTGCAACAAATGCCCAATCCACACACTTCTCTTGAAACTGCTGATACTGCATTTGTATGGGTTTAAGGCACAGAACTCATGGGAAGGAAAGCCTAACATTTTGACAAATGGTCTTGACAATCTCTTGAAGTCTTTTTTAAGTAAATGCAATGAGAAGTGTGCCAACATTGTGCTCCTAGTGTAAAAATGTGGCATGTTAATTTTGAGAGCACTCAGAGGTTTTTGCAGAACGATTTTAAAAGTACTCTGTGGCCTATGAAAAAAGAGTCTTTCAGTTAATTATTTACCGGCAGCTGCCATAAATTAAAGTTGTATGAGGTGATTGAATGGTGACTGGTATTCCCTACATGGGCATACCCTGGGTCTGCAAGACCATTTCCACATCTACATGCAAGAACAAAACAAATTGAAAAAGAGGCTAGAGAAAACTAATGTTCCTCTCCCACGAGAGATTAGCCCTTCAAACAGAAATTAAGACAGAAATGAACTCACTAGATTTTCCTAAATAGCAGAGGATGGTGAAACAAAGATGGCAGACAAAAGATGAGTAATGATTTCTCTCCAATAGTCAAATACAAAATGAGCAAACTCAACAAAGCAATAAAAAGTGTTCTGGAGGACAGGAATAAGATTTTGCCAATGTATGTACACTGTGCACTGTAAAAAACAAGATTTTGTTTGATAAATGTCCCTGATTGGCACTTTTGTGTAAAAAAATCAGCTTGATTCGCAATGTATGTACAGTTGTCACTATGGGGCTTATTACGATAGCGGTCGTATTTGATCCGGCTGCCACCATAGTGGTGATTGGGTCCGACCGCCATGCGTACGGCGGTCCCGTCCATGCAATTAGGATGTGACCGCTACCACTGCGGTCGGATTCCGCACCGTTATCATTGTGGCGGGCGGTGCTGACAGCTGCACCGCCGCGATTCATAAAGGAGCATGTTGTGCATTTCACTGCACTACGTGGCAGGCACTACACTGTGCCTGCCACTTGGTGCAGTGAAATGTAGGGGGTACCATGGGTACCCCCCCAGTGCACCCCCACCCCACCCCAACACAAGGGGGGCCCGCAACGGGCCCCCGGAGACATTCACCGCCTGCCTTTCACAGGCGGTTCAACGGCCGCGGAAAGGCTGGCTACCGCCGCCATCATAATCGTGCCAGCGGAGCCTGCTAGTCACCGCCGCCATTATGAGCCCGATGAACGTTCCACCGGACAATCGTTTCGATTGCTACCAGCGGAAAAGCGGTGGATGGTCTTTCCGTCCGCCACGGTACCCACCGCCATCGTAATATGGCGGGGTTTATCGCGTTACGATGCCGGAGCGGTCTCCACCGCCGGCCCGGCGGTGGCGAACCGCCTGACATCGTAATAAGCCCCTATGACACTCCAACTATAAAAGAAGGATTTGCACAACAAAGTTCCCTAATCTCTTTTGGGCAAAAATGTGGTGCATAATATTTCACTGCCTGGGCAGACAAAATTCTGCATACATGTATCCCGTTTCTATAATTGCACCACTCAAACAGTAAATAAAACTATTGCAGCACTGGCAATGCACATTTCCTTTCATACTGTTCCTGCTTTTGTGCTCAAACCAGCTTATGTGTCACACATAATGGCATAATGATGAAATTATATATTGTGTCTTAAAAAACTACTGCTGCATAACTAAAACTAAGGCCCTCATTACATTGTTGGTGGGCCCACCACTAACAGCCCGTAGGTGGCGGGCCCATCGACATCTGCAAAAGCGGTCCGACTGCTGGATTATGATCCGACGGTCAGAGGCGTAGGGCGGAGGGACTGACTGCTGCTTTTTCAATGGGCTCCTTGCGCAGTGGTAGGACCGTAATCCCTACAATAGGGGGGTGCCTGTTCAGGCACTGCCGTGGGCATTACGATGTCCATTTCCCTCTGCCTTTTCATGACGGTCCAACCCCATGATGGCCCCCACACACCCATGCACCCTGTGCCAGGCACTCCATGGTGCCTGGCACAGGGTGCAGGGATGCTTGTCAACATTAATTTTGCCATTGGGGCTTGTGCTGTGTCCCTTTTCCGGGCCGCAGCACAAGCCTCAATTGAAAAATGCATGTTTCCTACCGCATTCACTGTGGTCGAATCATAATAAGGCAAGTGGAGCCATCGACTACATGTCGGTCGGACTCCATCCCGATACAACGTCGGTCGGATACTCGTCCGACCGGCATCGAGATGGGGGCCTATATATTGTCCTACACATATAGCTCTAATCTATTAATTCTCCATTTACACTAAAAGCATGTACTCTTGTATAAGTCAGGGGTCATTAAGACACATATACTTGTGTGAAGTTTTACCAACTCAAGGCCCCTTTGCAACAGTTGTTGGGTAGCAAACATATGCAAATTGCTCTTAGTTTACAATTTTTGCTTTTGTCGTATTAAGTGCTCCAGTTGAAAACTTGCACATCACAAGAAAACGAAAGGGCCCATTCGCAAGGGCATGTTATGACTGAGTGAAGTAGTACTAAAGAAGTACTACTTCAGATGCTCAAAAACGCCTATGTGAATTGCCTTGAATGTCAAACTGCTTATTAGTAAACGTGCAAGGAGGGAGCAGTCCTTTCTATTTGTATATGAATATTCTTTGAATATATCAATTTTTATGTTTTAAAGCTAATTCACAAATGCATTTGTAAATATGTAAGTTTGTACTGCAGTCTACTGCTTCAGCTCTCTCTTCTAAAGAAAGTGAAACCATTTCTTCCAGAAATAAACTTCATGATTGCTGTTCAAGCCCTTGTGTTCTTGCATCTGGATGCTGGTAATGCCTTGTTCCACAGCCTCCTAGACACCACACTGGCACCCGTAAAGACATCCAACATGCCATAGCATGTTGCTTCCAGGGCCTGAAGAAATATATTCACATCACCCCCATCCGGATGGAAAACCTTTTGCCCCCCCTTTGCTGGCCGGCATCATCCTTAAAACCAGCTGCATCATTTAGAAAGCCATCCTGACCAGACAAGCTTGGTCATGATGGCTTCTCACAACACCCACAGCTAGGGCACCATCAGACTGCAGATTCAAAAGTGTGAAAAAGAAAAAAAATAGACAGCAGGCCTTTGCCATTTATGCACCCAGTGTCTGGAACAACATCCCTTTACCCATCAGTACCATCCCAACACTTCTCCAATTGTGAAAGACGTTGTAGATGCACACCTTTATAGATCACTACATCACAATGCATTAAGCGTCTAAAAATCAGCTACCCCTTTTATCAATCATTGAGTTCATGCTTTTCCCTGACCCTTTCCAGTGTGCCACTGCCTTCTGGCTAGGTTTACGCTATTGAAATACCATATACTTTTTTAATTTTTTTTTTTTTAATTTTTCACTGAGCAGAGCCAAATAATTATTAAAAATTGTCATAATATACATTTTGTTGCCTAAGTCCTAGTAGTGAAATGACAAACCAAAAAAAGATCCCAAACAAGTATCTCAAAAAAGAAACCTCAAAAACGAAAAATAAGCAACAAAGAGTAAAACATCCAATACGACTGCAATAATCCAGGGAAACCATCTAAAACCCAAAAAATATGAAAAAAAGAAAAGAAATGAATAAACACTGCTGGAAAACCAAAAAACAAGCAAAAAGTAAAAAACTGTTTTGGTTAAAATGAGCAAACAACATTGCCTTGAAAAAGAAATTAAATACACCCACATTAACAATAAAGTATGACTTTAAAAAAAAAACCTGTGAAGCAAACACATATAAATCCACACAAGAACACATACAACTCTCATATAAAACACACCACAGTAGAAACACATTAAAAACATTCTTAAATTAATAAAAACCACATACAAAATGCATTGAATTACGACAACTTAACAATATGGCCTACTGAACTAACCTAAAACTGGTAATACATACTACACTGACAAACAACACACTAAAATAACATTAACTAACAAAGCCTAGCCTTACTAACTCCTAACACCTCCCCCTAACACTAACCCCTAGAAAATACCTTTAAATTAGTCTTACCTGAATCAGATAGCAAAAACAGAAAACTGAAACCACAAAGTCCATAAACAGCACAAAATGATGAACACAAACTACAAAATCAAAGAAACGAGAAAAAAGGCAGAAAAATGAAAATATTAAAATTCTTTTCATCCTATTGGAAACAGCAGAAGACAGATATCTATACTATTTATAACTGTCTGTAAAGTAATCAAAGCATGATAATGCAATAATATTTTGCTTGTTGACAAAAAGGATAAAATGTAAAATAAATACATAGCTTAAAAAATCTGAAAAACAAATGCTAATAATTGTTTACAGTAATTGTTATTATATTGTAATGCATGAATATGTGGACTGTTAGTCTGCAGACCATCCTTCCACCTGGGTTTGAAGACCACCCTTGCACCTACATTTTTAAATAAATTGCACCGAGGGCAAGCCATTGTTTGTATTCCATAAATTTTAATCTAGTCTGATGAATATTTTATATATTCTAAAGGGCATTATGAGCTTCCCATTGGCTAGGAGCTCAGGTAACCTTCGGCCACATGACAAAGTCCATTTGCCTTGGCAACAGGAGCCACATCCACCATTTTGTGAGCAGCAAGAGACCTAACCAGATGCTGCTGCTCCTCTTAGCTTCATTTGCCTCTACTATGGTGCAATCAGATGAAGGAGAGCTTTCTGGGCAATCCACTGTTACTCTATGGGAGGAGGAAGATGAAGTCCAATTTATAAGAGAAGGTGGAGAGGTGGAGATGCAGTCCAATGTGTGGACGTTTTTCACTCAACCTATCAGCAATAGCTAAATGCATGTCAGGTAACCAGCAAGCTGTGTGAGCAAAACCTTAAGAGGTGGGCAAGAAGACACTGTTCATGTGGCACATCAACCATGCACTGAGAGTTAAAACTGAAGCACAAAAAGCAGTATACAACGTGACAAACGGAGAGATCACATAATGATGCATAAGAGGGCAAGACACAGTACGAGACCAATATGCATCACAAAGTGTTAGTGCTCTACTGCATGGTAAGCACAGTTCACCTATGTTGTGGCAAACAAAACAGGAATGGAAGAACATTTCCGAAAGTTCCATCAGTAAATCAGAAGTGTCACTCATCATCCATGTTTTACATTGCATTAACACAAGTATATTATTGTTAGTAGCATAAATTATCATTCTTTAATCGTTATTGTGGTTGTCATATAGTAAACAATATGCCATTTTGTGCGTAATTATTAGGCATTGTGGATGTCTATTTCTTCATATTGTTTATGTGGTACTGGTGTTTCCCTTGATGTTCTATGTGTTATGATAATTAATCTTTTTCTGTTTGGTATGTCAGGGTATTCGTCTTTTGCCTGCTCAGGAACATTTGGAATTTTTAAATATTGTTCATATTGGCTCATGTGATCTCGTACACTGGCCTCTTTCATGCACTTCTGAGAATTCCTCACTTCCATTTCTTTATTATAAGGGGGATGATTATGTTCTCTAACATGTTCTACAATGCTATTAGTAATGGTAGCCCTGCCATAACAAGTGGTAGGGTAATATCTGGTGCATTTCCAGTGTATTTTCTCACTGTTAGTGCTCTCCTCACTATAAATATATCCTCTATAAATTAATAATAGCTTCCTCTTTTGGGATAAGATGTATGTTACAGTGTCTGACATTGTATCTGTGGATTTTAGAGCATACAAATTATATATCAAACATTTAAACATATATGTTATATATTTTTTGCATTGTTTACATTGTAGCTGCAGATTTTTACTTACGTTTTATATGTTGTCTTTACTTTATTTTTTGTGAATATTTGTTTTGCAGGGCTGTTTGCTTCTGTTTTTGGTGTCAGTTTCTGTTTGCTGCAGTCTTTTGACAGAAAGAGATATGTTAGTTGTTTTGGTTCATTATTTTATTTTAGTTTTTGTTTTTTTCTCTATTAGTTTTATTCTATCTTTAAAATATATCTACGGATACATTTTACTTTAAATGTTAGTTTTATAGCTTAGCTCTAATACTTAGTTTTGAGTTTGTCTTTCTTGTACTTCAAATTTTTAGATGTATGTGGCTTTGATTATGGAGAAAAATTGAGAGCACAGTTTTAGTACTTTGTTATATGTTTAATTAAACTTTTTTTAAGCTATTCTCACTAACATTTATTTTAAAATGTACTTTGTTTTTAATGGTCCTATGTTGAGTTTCAATTCTGCAGATTGATGGTGTCCTGCTGTAATTGTTTTTAAGGATGTATTTTGTTGTGTGTTTTCATATTCCTTTTGTACTTTTTTTAATTGACTAAGTGCTATTTTCCAACTGTTTTAAAGTTTACTTCAATATGTTGTTTTGAGGGTAATTTGATTTTTTTGCCATCTATGGTAAATGCTAATTAGTGTTTACATTTTAAATGTATAGTATATTAATGTTATTTATAGTTTTTATATGTATTTATATATTTTTTAGTAATTTTGATTTTTAAATTTGTATTAATGCCTATTTTCCAGAATTTGATATTATAGTTTTGTAGCTTTTGTTACGTTTCATCAGTTTTAAAGTAGTGACGATATTTGGTATTTCTTTATTTTTGTTTTCAATATTATTGTATTGTAGATTTTTTTTCAACTATATTTTTGTTGTCAATATTTGTGTTATTACAGGTTAAGCATAGGTCGTAATATGTGGGTTTTCGATTTTTTGGTGATATTTTGGTATTTCAATATTTATTCTCTCGGTATAGTGTCATACGAGCAAGTGAAACACCTACAAGCACTGCAAAATAAAATAACTACACATACTCAAACCAAAAAGTAATGTGACATTCATAGTTGTTTCTGTCATAGTTTTAAGGGTAAGAATAATATGTTATGTAATCTTAACTGTAAGGTTATTTGCAACATTTGTAACTGCATCTGTCGCATCAAGGGTGAGATTATGAGCATTGCATTTAGTGTGTGAGTTATGGTTTCCATGGATGTTGTGCGAATTATGTTGTGCGCATTATGGATTGTGATCATCCCCATGCACTGTGAATTTCAGTGGTTTTTCAGCTTGTAATGGATAACCACAGCTGCTGATAACTGGAATAGATCCCCTACTGAGAATATTAGCACTGTCCACTACTCAAATTATTGATATACTGTTAAGAAGTGCTGACACTGTCACCCTTAAAGTGTAGCAGCCTTACAGTGAAGTGAGGGCACTGTCTCTCCTAAATTGTAGGTTCCCTTCTGGGAACTCCATCCCAAAGTAGAATTTCCATGCTAACAATTGTAGACACTGTCCATTGCTGCTGCAAATTACTTGAAACATTGACCCGCTGAGATATGCTGATGCTGATATACTTAATGTATGACTAACAGGTTGAGAAGTGTTTTGACTGTCCCTCTTAAAGTATTTTAACCATATTTAGTCAAGCTGTGACTGCCCATCAAAGCATGAGCAATCTATGGTTGTATATGTTCTTGGGTGCCAGTGGGACACTAAAGGGTGCTCCACATGGCTCTTGGGTGTTATAACTGCTTGTGGATGTGCACTGCTCAAAAAGAGTGCCCTTAACTCTTCATGGGTTTTCTTAAATGGACCCCTATGTTTGCATAGGGCTCATTTGACACTCACATAATCATATGTTGGACCCTTGCAGGCCCACAGACACCCTAACAGGCACCAAATGAGTTCTTACAGTGACCCAATGGGCCATCATGCACACCCTGGATGCCTGGAGGTGTTACAGGTTCCCACAGACAAGGGGAAACTCTGTGGCCCCTCATATTCTCCCACATGCATCCATCGGCTTCTGCTGCATTCCTTTGACCCCACAGGCATTCAGAGCCATTGAAAAGCATTGTTGGCCTGGTGGGGCAGCACCAGCCCCTGCACTTAAAGTTTCCAGTTTTCTTGTTCTGCTTGCTATTTAAAACTGGTCCCTCAAATTTTATAAGTGTGAACCTCTTGAAGGAGAATGAACATGTAGGTAGAAGTTTGTAATGCATTTTTTTGTGGCTTTTTCTCAAATATTTATGGATAGTATATTCAACCACACTATTAGTATGTCCAATAAACAACATTTTTCTCAGTCTCTTTCCACTGCTACACAATTGCCTCAATGACATGGGTGCAAAAGCATTATTGCTCCACAGCGCTCAGGTGGCTCTCCTACAGGTCCATTCCCCTTTCTCATTGTGAGGGTTCCGGACATCTTAAAATAATTGGAACTAGAGTCCTTACTTCCTTTTATACCAAAGTGGGCATTGGAGGTCAACTAGGAGAAGACTTGCTCCTTCGCAACATCTGCTTAATGGAGGACCATGTGGCAAGCAAGGATCTTTACAGGAAGTATTGCTCCTTTCTATGGGCTAATCTCAACTCATTATGGTGGGGAAATATTTCTGGCTTACCGAGGACATAATCAGCACCAGTACGCTAAAAGGATGATTGAAATGTAGGTTTTTGTATTGCAACTCTTCTTGTTCCGCCTTTGGCACATTTTATGCACTATTGCATGTCAGTCCCTTGCTTCTATTCTACTCAGGATTTTTTTTGACATGTATCTGTTTTCTGGAAATGGATTGTCACTGGACATGCAATTTTATTTTTGCTATGTGTTTTACTTGAGTATTTTAAAATGTTATGAGATTTTTTTATTCGTTCTTGCTTTTCCATCTCTTATGGTACTGCGGTGAATATTTTGATTATCATTCTGCTAGGTGTTATTTTATTTTTGATGCTCTATCAGGTTCCCCGTCTCTGTTCATCCAGAAATTCTAGAGAACAGTAGTGTGATATCTGGAGAGGGTCACCCTTATTACCATTTCAACAGAAATAGCAAAAATATATGGGTAGGGTTGCCCACAATTGACCCGAATGTGGAAATTACATCATATCCAAAGCAAAGTGGTTCTATCTCACTAATGCCTCTTTTAGCCTCTAGTTGTTTTAGTTTCCTAAATATCATTATAGTTCTTGTATCAAGTATGGGCTTGTCTTTAACTTTCTCTGAACCTTCCCCAGTCTGACCCATACCTTGTAATGAAGACTAGGTCAGCGTAGACCAATGTGATTGTTTACATTACCCATCAAACTGTTGTCCCTGATGCCTGTGTATACGACTGGGAGGAGATTAGACCCATGTTACCCAGTCCTGTACCTATTATGGTCAATTCTGATGGAACCCAGCACAGTGCCTACCTTTGATCCCTTCAATTGGCCCTAATGTAGCAGTAGTGTGCTCTGGCTCCATGCATTCATATCAGCGACCTTTTCTTCTGAACAAGAGTCAGCATGAAGATACCTCTGTGGATGCTGATATATAGGCCTTGAGGAAAGGCTCCCATGTTCTTGATGTAGAATGATACTGTCTATTGGCTCCAAACCTTTCCTAATAATGCTGCCATGCCATTCATAGGCACTGACAGACAGCATACATTATGTAGCAAATTTGCCTCTTCTGAATGGTCACCATGGATTATTTCACTTTTTCTAGACTCTGAGCCAGATGTACGACTGTGGAAATAGCGCCTCGCAAATTGAGAGTTTTTTGCGACTCGCAATTTGCGAGGCGCTATTTCCAATGTACAACAGTGCATTTCACGCTGTTAGCGATTCCCAATGGGGTCGCAAATTGAGAGGCTCATGAATATTAATGAGCCTCTCGCAATTTGCGACCCCATTGGGAATGGCAGGCCCTCCCAGGTATGGTGGCCTGCTGGGCTCAGCCGACCACCATGTCTGGGACTGCTTTTGAATGCAGCCCGTTTTCCTTAAAGGAAAACGGGATGCCTTTTTTTTTAAAAATCAACGTTTTTGTTTCATTTTTTAAGGGCAGGCAGTGGTCCCTGGGACCACTGCCTGCCCTTAAAAAATATTTTCCCCTGCATTTGCAAAGGGGAAGGGGTCCCCTTCCCTTTTGCGAGTGCATTACCACCCTCTTGAGAAGGGTGGTAATTTGCGAGTGTTTTGCGCCCGCAATTGCGGACGCAAAACATTCTTACATAGGGTTGCGCTCGCTATTAGGAAGGGAACGCCCCTTCCTAATAGCGAGTTGCAAAACCCTATTTTGCGAGTCGCAAAAAATTGTGACTCGCAAAATAGGGTTTGTACATTCCCCATGCTGTTTTTGCATGCGCAAACGGGTTCGCAAACCCGTTTGCACATGCAAAAATGGTCGTACATCTGGCCCTCTGTTTCTACTGCCATTAGAAATCTGTGCATGGTGACATTAAAATTCAGTGCCACAGTGCATGTGTACCACCCCTAAAATGAAATTAGTACGTTTGGCTTCATCCACTTGATGTATTATACTTACTGTAAGGCCACAGTAAATGGTGCAGAAAATGCACTATTGGTGTGGGAATTAAAAGTCATGTATGGGCTGCATTATTTATTACATCAACCACATATATGATAAAAATATGGCTGCCAGGACCGCCACTGTACTGTGGGTGGGCTGGAATTTAATTCACTATAGTAGCAGATAGCAAGAAAAAGTTAACTTGCTTAGTTGGAAAACATATTTTATATATTAATAAGTCATCCCTAAAGTGTGTCACATAAGCTCAGATAGTAGGGTGTCTAATATATAAAAAGGTTGCCTACTATGTACTTACTTACAATAACTGAAGCTCTTATTGATAATTCCACAGTGTAGGTACAGCTATAGCTTCCATAAGAAAAGCCTAGGGGTAATTGAAATATTTACTTAGCATCTTCACTTAAGAAAATGTTAGAAAGGTCATTCAAGTGTATTTTCCTCTTAGTTTTAAAAATATCTTTTAATGCTGAGATCAGATTGTTAAAGACTGTTGTAGAACAGTAAATGTGCTTTGAGCAGTCTGAGCCAGGAGTAGATTAAAACCACTTCTGCCGCTCATGACATGTCCAGAACTGGACTAAACATCATTGACCATGAGAGTTAAAGATTCTGGTTCATAAGACAGTCGGCTGCTTCAGCCTGAGATGTAGGGTGGTGTTAACTACTGAACACGTAGCAGAGATTAACAACCTGGGAGGGATGCAGGATAGCTGGCAGAAAAAAGACTAGTTTTAACTGGGTTTACAGGATCTGCTCCTATTCATTCAAAAAGACATCCTTACCTTTTAGCCCCAACCCTATTAGGAGGGAGAACCAGTTCTGACCCTGGCTGGTGAGAGGAAAGTTCATCTAAATAGGGAAGTGGCTAGGTAGCTTGAGAGAGGCCTGCCTGGTGGCAGTAAGGTTCAGCCATCTTCAAGCAGGGACCCCTGGGTGATTTTATAGTAAGTCAAAGAGGAGGTGCTGCAAAAAAAGGTCGACTTAGGGAGAGAAAGTAGCCCCGATTTCACTAATTACTGGCTAGTGCATAGGATAAGACTGGTACCTCTCAGCCACCTACTCAGAAGAAGAGAGATCAAGTAATTGGGTGCTCCTGACTTCCACTAGCTCCTAGGGACTAGAACTGATCTCCAAGTGTCAAGTGATTTGCTGGCTCCAGACACAAAAAAAGCAAACTGACTCCTGACTCCAAGAGGGCCCATTTGACCACAGGCATCAGCACTCTAGACGAGTTCAAGCCTCTAATGCCTGAAAGCCTGCCTTGAAGACCTGGGGGCTTAAAAACAGATCCTAAAGAACTTTCTCAGCAATTAGAGAAAAGTAGGACTTAGTAATATTTTGCCACCTCCATAGGACTGAGACAAAGAGCTGAGACTTGCCCAGGAATGTTGCACCCAAGGCAGACAAGAAAACCAGATTTGTCTCAAGCATTGTGATTTGCCCCACTGAAAATGGATTCGGAGGAACAGCGCAGTAAAGGTATCCAGCTTCGTGAAGTAATCCCCAGTTACAGCTTCCTACTTTGCCCGCGTGGACAATTTTAAGAACCAAAAAAGTGACTACGTCCGAAGGTAAAACCTTGGATCAAGGCAAGTTGTCTAATCTATTAGACTTATGAAGTGACCTCGGCAGCCCCAAAATTCAACTTTGTATCTGACAGATTGTTGGGCACTAAAACCAACGGCTGCAGCTGAATCTCGGAGACAAACGTATATCATTTCAAGGGATTTCGCCACCGGAACATCACTTTTTTGTGGTTCCGGTGGCTCAATGCCCTGCACTATATTTACAAAGTGGCATTAAGTCACTTTTTGTGTCTTAACAGCACTTTGTACACATGGTATCCTTTGATGCAGGTATCTTCATGAAAGGGACGTGCAATGTGAGTTGCTGTGGGCATTCCACCACAACACCCATTGCTTTTTGATGCTGCCCAAGATGTACAAGGAGGTGTAAATCTGAGGCCGCACCAAAAACTAAAAGCATGCAATAGTAGGAGTTAGAATGGCGCAACAAGGAGAAATACTTTTATTTCTCCTCGTTTTTGCTTTTTCTATGGGTGTCTGCGTTGGTGCTAGACAGCTATTTTTAGCACCAGCGCTAGGGAAAACACAGGGGCGCATCCCTCCATTTTCGAAATTGCATAGCGTGGCACTGCAAAATGTGCCGCAGTTCTGCACTCCGTCATTTCCTTGTAAATATGCCCCATTGTATTCAACTGTGAGGAACCCTCGCTGGCCTCAGCCTTTGACAGTTCCACACTGAAGAATGTTGACTTCTATTTCAGAGACCAAATCAGAAGGTAAAACTTTGATCAGGCAACCTGCTTGGAGTAGCTGATATCCACTCCATCATGATCAGCCTGAAATTGCGCCTAGTCCCTCGTCAACTGAGGACTGTTGTCTTTCAATGGCACTTTCTCTTTTCTTGGCCTTTTTTGTCCTAAAACCTTTAAAAATTCATATCTCTGGGTTTCTTATTCATTTTAATGATCTTTGTGTCTTTTTGCTCCTTTATTTTTTCGCTGTTTTTCTTTTGGTTGAGGCTTTTATTGTGATGTTTTTGTGACTTTAAAATTGTTGGCACTAACACGTACCTCTATGAGTACTGACTGCTGCTTGTGCCCTAGCTACCAGGCTTTGAACAGATATCCACTAATAAATGTGATTTGGCCTAACCACATTGTATTCACTAAGTAGGAGGGGGTCAGTTACCTCCCAAATTCATAACACAATTTCTCAATTTCTGACACATTCCAACACTCTTGCTTTAGAAGTAAGGCTCCTGATTTTGAAATCAGAGTCATCCTTATAAAACCTTCCACTTCAATACAAGTCAATGTGAACTTTAATTCCCCCTTATTTCTTTTTGAATTTCACTCTTCTCTGTTCCTAAATGCTGACAAGTATGATAGCTGGCTTCTCGGAGGCCTGCTATAGTGAGGGCACCATAAAGTCAGCAACTGTGTGGCAGCTTTGAAAAAGCTGGAACCCATACTGCTTAACAATCTGATTGATGGATCTTTTTACGTAGTATGAGAGGTAAAGAGAAAACTCCTTTCACAATATCTAAATTTCAAATTATCCACACTACCAAGTAAGAACTCAGGTCAACAACTGAATTCAGGTCAATTTGTTTAATTCAAATTTTGAAACTAATTAATATAAACAAATCTAAGTAATATGGTATAGCAAAAAGAAATCAACTAACTCGATCCCTTCAACATATGTTATTAGAAGCTAAACATGCAAGTTGGATTGCATTACAATTTTATGCAAAAGGCCCTAAAAGTCCCTAACTGTCCCTACACTACCCTAAAGTGGCAATCCTAACCTAAAGCAAGCTCCAATAGAGATGGAGAAAGGCTTCAGCCAATAGAGCCCTCCTAAGAAGTACTCCAACTAGGGTCAGGTAGCATAAGACCACAATGCCAAAAGATGATGTCTGTACCTCAAGGATTCCTATAGCAGAAGTGTCAGCTATCCTTAACTATGTTACAATATAAGCAATTGTTGAATTAGGGCACCTCCCACAGTGTTACTGGTACTTTTCCATTATTCCAGCATTCTCCTGCTTCCACTCTCCACCCACATGTTCACACGTTGGGGTATTTCACCTGTTTTTGGTGCCATCTCCTTCTCCCACAAGAACTCGTCCCCCCATTCGTTATTGCATTTTTTTTCTTCTCAGGCCTCTCTATCTACTAGGAACAATAACTCTTTCTCTCAACTAATGAAGCCATGTCCGCCTGCAGTGGGAACACAAGATACATGCCACATTCCACGGTGCAAGCAAATACGAATGTATACGTTAGCCGAAAAATACATTAGAAATGCATTTCAGGCATACAGTTAAGCTAAATTAAAAGCGCACAGGTTACATTGTGTGCACCCTTCTGCAAGCAACTATATTTCAAAGTCTTAAAGTATTAGTGTCATGAATGTAATATTAAACAAGTCAGTAAATACATGTAGTTTGTTTTCCTTAACACAATGTTAAGGCACACTTTTGTCAGTTACATTTCAAAAATTCACATGAAAGAATTGCATTAATCATGAGGATTACTTTAACATCACGTACTCCTCTTTCTTCTTTTTCATCCATTAGTCACACAGACTATATGTGAGTGCAGAATAACCGTAAATATAAGGCACTCCTGCTGTCAATTCGAAAAGGGGTCCCAAACTACTCTCCTCCAATCCCCCCTATGATGGCGTATCAAGTCATCACCAAATCTTTATCATCTTATCAGATTAACCTGTCCAGCTAGATAGATCTAAACCATTGTTGTTGCAATTGTCTTTCTTTTGAACTCTTCCAGTCATTTCAGATCATAATAGTGTTCATTTGGTGCCTTTTCTAGTTGTGATTCTCCCGGTTTCTGATTCTTTCCCTTCCCGCCTCAATACTTCTTGTACCCTTTGACAACATCCACCAATCTAAGTGCACAAATGCCAATTATAAGCAAATGCTTCAAGATAAATCCAATTATTCCACTTCCCAGGTTTGCAAACCATCTGCCTAGATCACTAAATCAGTTTCCAACTGAATACCAAACACATTCACCTGCCAATCCTCTCAAGTCTTTCTGAATGTCAGTAATATTCTTTATGTATTTCTGTAAATCCCTACTCTTATCAGGGCTGTAAGCGCAACACTGCTGAACTTTTAGCATCTGGCAGACTCCGCCTTCTTTTGTGAGCAGGACGTTTAAAGCAAGATGGTTCTAAAAAACCATTGGTATAATAGCAACCCTCTCAGTATTCAGGAGCAACAAAGATCTAGCAGTACTAGTGGACAACTTATTGACCACTGTAGACAGTTTTCTAATCTTGATGTCATTCAATATCACACCAACACTTGGTATTATAGCTCCAAAAATGTCTCCCACAATTTCTACTGCACTCAAACCACATCTATGTCTCGACTATTTCTTGACTCTCAACTCTAGTTGGTAATTTAAAGTAAGTATTCCTCCCACAATTAAAATAAACTCCAGGAATCACTGGATCTCTCCCATCCACAAACAACTTCCAAGATCCATGAACTTCAAAGGTGTGATCACATTCACTCTTCCCTATAAATATGGAGCAGGAGTCACTTCGGTTGTGGTGTACATACAATCTCCCCCTATGTTGCCAATCTAATGACAATGCTCCAGTGTTTCCTGTGGTCTGATGATCCCTTTCCTCTTGTGTCCACTTTAGAACATGAAATCAAGTCTCACCATTTGCTACCACTGCCCTAAAGCTATCTTCTACTTGATCAATAAATTTCTTTTCAATTCCAGTGAGTATACAAGTCAAGTTATGTCGGTGTGCATAAGCAGTATCTATTGTCTGTGATGAAACTAAATATTTACCAGCGACCTCAGCCGTTTTAGCATTTGCATGTTTATTCAGGTGCTTAAACATTGGCACCTCAGATAGGATCAAATTATAATTTGAAAAATAGTACTCAAAATGAGTCTTGTTATAAAATTTACTAAGAAGCAAACTACAACTAATGCCATATGTCATAGGAAGGTGATGGTTAGTGATGCCCTCAGCTTCTGATGCAGGTAATTGGATGCAAACATAACAATCCCTTGCCTCCATAGTGTCCACATACTCATAGAGTAGCTTAGCATAAGCGTTTAGGGTAAAATCCCTTCTAGACAAATCGGTATGTAAATGTTGCACTCCTAACATTACAAATTCCACTTATGACTCAGGTGTGGGTGTCTGTGTAGGTGTAGATATCTCCTCTATGCTACCAGCAGGCCTTAAACATAGCACAACAACTAACACTATTAATCCTATTACCATAAATGTAATTGAAGCACACATTATGCATTTACGCCTATTATGAAAGATTAGTTTCCATTCTACTTTAGATTCGAAATAAGTGCAGCAGAGAAATAGCAGCTGCAGAATCTTCTCTGTTGCTCTCCACCTGTAAAAAGAGCAAAACAGTCTCTTGTTCAGAGTTCAGTATTTATATATATATATATATATATATATATTCACTGAAAAAACCATAGGTTTTAGGGACAGTTATAGTTACTTGGACATTGCACTCGTACAAAACCCGTGAAATTCCCCCGTTATAGTTAGTTCAGCTAACTATAACTCGCGCCCCGCAATGCACTGCTGATGACGTCACATATTACATCACTCATGACATGGTCAGTGACATCACTGATGACATCACTGATGACATCTCAAATGACATCACTGATGACATCATCCAGTGACTGTGTGTTTCTGTAAAGTTTAAATATTTTTAATATATATAGGAAAAGACGTATTGAAGAATGAGTGGGTGTGTAAGTGTCTGTATGGATGATTTAGTAGGTGCGTGACTGACTCTATAAGTGAGTGATTTAACGTATCTTACTGAATGCATGGGTTAGTGACTAAACTGGGTGAATGTCTGTATCCGTCTGTCTGTTGCTGTGTAAGTGGCTGCATGTGTTTGTGAATAGCTAAATGAGTGTCTATATGAGTTATTGAATGCTTGTCTGAGTATCTGTATGGGTGCCTGAGTGTTTGTGTGGGAGGGGTGTGTGCAACTCTGTGCATAGATGTGTGAGTGGGTGATTCACTGGGTGGATGGTTTCAAGAGTGCATCTGTGATAGACTGTATGGGTGGGTAAGTGTGTGTAAGAGTGTGTTAGTGAGTGAATGTATGTCCCAGTGGTACATGTGTGAGTAACTACATATGTGAAAGGCAGTATATATGTGTGTTGGAGTATATAAATAGCTATAAGCAAGAGTGAGTGATTGTGATAGTGGCTGTATGGATGAGTGTGTGCTTGTATCAGTGATTGTATAAGAGCGTAACAATGTGCTACTATTTGTATGAGTAAGTGAGCTGGTGTGTGTATAACTGTATAGGTGAGTAAATGGCAGTGTGTTTAATTATTTGCATGACTGACTAGGTGTCTGAGTATCTCTATGGATGAGTGGCGTTGTTTGAGTGTCTATATAGGAGTAAGAGTGCATATGATAGTCCTGTACTGAGTGACCGTAAGTATGAGTGACTGTACGGGTGAGTGAGTGGATGTGTGTGTGTAGACCTAAGAATCAGTGAGTGGGTATGTAGTTATTGGTGTTGGAGTGTCTATGGTTTTGCGAATGGCAGTCTGTAATTTAGAGTGGGTGTATCAAAGATTATATTAGGGTGTGAGGAGGTGCATCAGATTATCACGTGGATGATGTCATCAGTGATGTCATTTGAGATGTCATCAGTGATGTCATCAGTGATGTCACTGACCATGTCATGAGTGATGTAATATGTGACGTCATCAGCAGTGCATTGCGGGGCGCGAGTTATAGTTAGCTGAACTAACTATAACGGGGAATTTCACGGGTTTTGTACGAGTGCAATGTCCAAGTAACTATAACTGTCCCTAAAACCTATGGTTTTTTCAGTGAATTTCAAAGGTTTTTTAAATGCTAATTTGTAACTATAACGTGTCTGAAACCTATGGTTTTTTCAGTGAATTTCAAAGGTTTTTTAAATGCTAATTTGTAACTATAACGTGTCTGAAACCTATGGTTTTTTCAGTGAATTTCAAAGGTTTTTTAAATGCTAATTTCTAACTATAACGTGCCTGAAACCTACGGTTTTTTCAGTGAATTTCAAAGGTTTTGTAAATGACAATTTTTAAATGTATTAATTGTTATATTAATTTTTTTCATACTGATTTACTACATTTTTAGAAACAATTTTTTTTACAGATTTTATTTTTTAAATTACATTGTAATTACATTATACATTACATTACAAAAAATACTTTCTCAGAATGAATTACTTTAGTTTAAATACTTTGCACATAGGCAATAGACTTTTAAGTACAGTAGTTACAGTTGTTGCAATGGGCAACACATTTTCAAACACAATGCAACATTCAGCTCAATGTGAATTTCTAGTTAAATGCAATTAGTTACTTTATGGATTACTTTTCTAACCACAGGACTGGATCCTAGATTCAGTCCTGGTACATCTCCTGTAAACAGTTGAGTAAAAGCGTTTTGGTTACAGTCGTGATTTTTAAGGAATATTATTGTATTTTAAAAGTTGACACAGAAACTTTTTCTCATAGAATCACCAATGTTATCCTATGGAAGGAAATTCACTTAGCAGGTAAAAACTGTTATCGTTACTTTTTCTTACTCAGTGTTGGATCCTGGATCCAGCACTGGTGCATCTCCTGTAAACAGTTGAAAGAATGCGTTTAAGTCATACAGGTGATTTTTAAGGAATATTTGTAGTTTGTAAAAATCAACACTTTGAAACTTTTTGCTGAAAACCAGACAATGGATTCCTATGGAAGAAAATATAAGTTACTGGTAAGTACGGTTAAAATTACTTTTCAGGATTAGTACTGGGCTGAAAGATGCAGCACTGAGGTCTCTCCTGATAACAGGTGAGTAAATCGGAATTCGTATTTCGGCTGATTTTAGAGGAATATTATAAAGTTCCAAAACTCCACACACAGAAGAATTTCCAAGTGAAACCAGTCAATGTTAGCCTATGGAAGGAAATTCAAGTTACTGGTAAGTACGGTTAAAATTACTTTTCAGGACCAGTACTGGGCTGAAAGATACAGCACTGAGGTCTCTCCTTATAACAGGTGAGTAAATCGGAATTCGTATTTCGGCTGATTTTAGAGGAATATTTGTATGTTTCAAAAATCAACACTTAGAAACTTTTTCAGCAAAAAGCAGGCAATGATATCCTATGGAAGGAAATTCAAGTTACTGGTAAGTACGGTTAAAATTACTTTTCAGGACCAGTACTGGGCTGAAAGATGCAGCACTGAGGTCTCTCCTGATAACAGGTGAGTAAATCGGAATTCGTATTTCGGCTGATTTTAGAGGAATATTTTAAAGTTCCAAAACTCCACACTTAGAAGAATTTCCAAGTGAAACCAGTCAATGTTAGCCTATGGAAGGAAATTCAAGTTACTGGTAAGTACGGTTAAAATTACTTTTCAGGACCAGTACTGGGCTGAAAGATACAGCACTGAGGTCTCTCCTGATAACAGGTGAGTAAATCGGAATTCGTATTTCGGATGATTTTAGAAGAATATTTGCACAATGGTAAAGGGAGGGGCGGGGCCTGAGGTGACATCTGTGCAAACGCGCCCCGTGGCGCGTTTTAAGTTGGGGGATTAAGTCCCCTTGAATCCTGAGGGTCCCTAGGGGCCAACTAGCCCACCAGGAACCTCCAATATGCGCCAGGGGCTGCGTTGCAGAGACGTGTAGAGAGGCCACACCCCTTTTACACCTCTCTGCAACGCAGCTCTGTGGCGCTTTCTGGATGTACCTGTTGGGCTAGTTGGCCCCAGGGACCCTCAGGATTGAAGGGGATTTAATTCCCCATCTTAAAACGCGCCACGGGGCCTGTTTGCACACATGTCACCTGAAGCCCCGCCCCCTCCCTTCACCACTGTGCAAACGCGCCCGTGGCGCGTTTTAAGCTGGGGATTAAGTCCCCTTGAATCCTGAGGGTCCCCAGAGTCCAACTAGCCCACCATATACCTCCAAAAGCGCCACAGAGCTGCGTTGCAGAGAGGTGTAAAAGGGGTGTGGCCTCTCTACACGTCTCTGCAACGCAGCCCCTGGCGCATATTGGAGGTTCCTGGTGGGCTAGTTGGCCCCCAGGGACCCCCAGTATTCAAGGGGAATTCGTTCCCCTCTGCAAACGCGCCAGGGCGCGTTTGCAGAGTGGTGAAGGAAGGGGCGGGGCCTGCGGGCCCGATCGTTTTAAAAAAATTTTTTTGTCCCCTGAAGGGGGCTGTGTGGCCCCCTTCCTTTTTCCTGTTTTTGGGCCCTGGGGACCCCATCCCCCAGGGCCTTACCCTCTTTTTAAATTTAATTTAAAAAAAAAAAACGGGAAGGGGGCCGCGTGGCCCCCTTTCCTGGGCCTGTATTGGCCCCGGGGACCCCATCCCCGGGGCATGGCCTTTTTTATTTTCTTGGGAGGGGGGCTGCGTGGCCCCCCTCCTCAGGCCATTTAAGGTCCCGGGGACCCCATCGCCCGGGGCCGGCCTTTCCATTTTTTTTTTTTTTTTTCTTTTCTTTTTTATATATATATATTATCTACTGGCGGTCGCCAGTAGATAGTTATAGTTACAACCTATTATCCATAGGAAATCCGCGACATTCTATTTGAAATAACTCTCTTGCCGGTTGACGTATCTTCGCGAAATTTTCAAACTTTGTGGCCCGCTCCGGTCCGCTCCTACCCTGAAAGTCTCGGGGGGATTCGTCAAGCGGGGGCCGAGAAAAAAGGGGGGTCCCAAAACGCGTTTTCCCCATGCATTTGTCCATAGGAAACTTTAGACACGGCTACAGCCCGAACTGCTGAACAGAATTACACCAAATTTGGCAAAGAGGTAGTTCTTGGTTCAGAAAGAACCCTTTTTGTTAAATGGTGTAAATCCGTTCAGTAGTTCCTGAGAAAATCAAAAGTAAAAAGATAGTGATATCTATGGCCGAGTAGGGTCCGCGTACCCTCCCGATCACGCGCTGCATGTTAATTGGCTGTCAGCTGGCTGTCAACATTCCGATTCAGGAAATGTTGGCAGCCATTTTGTCCCTCGGTAGAACCGAGGGACAGAAACAAGTGCGCAAAGCGCACAAAGGGGGCAGGGTAGAAACACCCTGACCCCCTAGGTTTGCTCAGGGGGTCCCACAAGGACCCCCTGGGCAAAAAAATAAAATATTTTTTTTTAAATCGGCAGGATGCGCTCAGGGTGCGCGAATCCTGCCGAAAAAAATCGAGCGCGGTCTCCGCGCTTCGATTGTATTTTGCCCCGGGTGGCCCAAGTCCCGGGGGCATGGTGGGGGTTTAATTTTATGTGTGGGGGCCTCAAAGGGCCCCCAAGCCCCGGGGACCGCCACCCCCGGGGCTTTTTAAAAATGGTGCGGGAGGGCTCTGAGCCCTCCCGCAGCCCCGAGGACCACCACCTCCCGGGGCTTTTTTTTATGAATTGAACAACCTGTGTGGGGGCTCCAGCCCCCCACACGCCCGGGACCGCCACCTCCCCGGGGCACTAACAAATTAAAATGGGGGTCCGTTTTGGACCCCCGAAGCCCGGGGACCACCACCTCCCCGGGGCTGTGCTGATGTAAGGAGGGGGCCGCGCGGCCCCCTCCTGGAGCCCTTGATGGCCCTGGGGACCGCCACCCCCAGGGCCGGCTCCTGCAGTGTCCCGGGATGCCTACCCCGGGACACTGTAGTTTGCTATGGCAGGACGGGAGCCTCGCGGCTCCCGTCCTGCCATAGCAAACTGCTTTGGATATTGGAAGAGAGAGCAGGGAAACCTGCTCTCTCTTCCAATATCCAAAGCACATTGCTTTCCACATGGGGAGCAGCATGTCAGCTGCTCCCCATGTGGAACAGCAATGCCGGCTCGCAAGGGACGTGGGGAGCCGGCGGGACTGTGGGGGATTGGGGACCCCCACAGTCCCCAACGGAGAGGGCCAGCCCCGGGGATGGGGTCCCCGGGGCAAGTAGTGGCCCAGGAGGGGGCCACGAGGCCCCCTCCCCAAAAAAGAAAAAAAAAAATGGAAAGGCCGGCCCCGGGGATGGGGTCCCCGGGACCTTAAATGGCCTGAGGAGGGGGCCACGCAGCCCCCTCCCAAGAAAATAAAAAGGCCATGCCCCGGGGATGGGGTCCCCGGGGCCAATACAGGCCCAGGGAAGGGGGCCACGCGGCCCCCTTCCCGTTTTTTTAAATTAAATTTAAAAAGGGGTAAGGCCCTGGGGGATGGGGTCCCCAGGGCCCAAAAACAGGAAAAAGGAAGGGGGCCACACAGCCCCCTTCAGGGGACAAATTTTTTTTTTTTTTTTAAACGATCGGGCCCGCAGGCCCCGCCCCTTCCTTCACCACTCTGCAAACGCGCCCCTGGCGCGTTTGCAGAGGGGAACGAATTCCCCTTGAATACTGGGGGTCCCTGGGGGCCAACTAGCCCACCAGGAACCTCCAATATGCGCCAGGGGCTGCGTTGCAGAGACGTGTAGAGAGGCCACACCCCTTTTACACCTCTCTGCAACGCAGCTCTGTGGCGCTTTTGGAGGTATATGGTGGGCTAGTTGGACTCCGGGGACCCTCAGGATTCAAGGGGACTTAATCCCCAGCTTAAAACGCGCCACGGGCGCGTTTGCACAGTGGTGAAGGGAGGGGCGGGGCTTCAGGTGACATGTGTGCAAACAGGCCCCGTGGCGCGTTTTAAGATGGGGAATTAAATCCCCTTCAATCCTGAGGGTCCCTGGGGCCAACTAGCCCAACAGGTACATCCAGAAAGCGCCACAGAGCTGCGTTGCAGAGAGGTGTAAAAGGGGTGTGGCCTCTCTACACGTCTCTGCAACGCAGCCCCTGGCGCATATTGGAGGTTCCTGGTGGGCTAGTTGGCCCCTAGGGACCCTCAGGATTCAAGGGGACTTAATCCCCCAACTTAAAACGTGCCACGGGGCGCGTTTGCACAGATGTCACCTCAGGCCCCGCCCCTCCCTTCACCATTGTGCAAATATTCTTCTAAAATCATCCGAAATACGAATTCCGATTTACTCACCTGTTATCAGGAGAGACCTCAGTGCTGTATCTTTCAGCCCAGTACTGGTCCTGAAAAGTAATTTTAACCGTACTTACCAGTAACTTGAATTTCCTTCCATAGGCTAACATTGACTGGTTTCACTTGGAAATTCTTCTAAGTGTGGAGTTTTGGAACTTTAAAATATTCCTCTAAAATCAGCCGAAATACGAATTCCGATTTACTCACCTGTTATCAGGAGAGACCTCAGTGCTGCATCTTTCAGCCCAGTACTGGTCCTGAAAAGTAATTTTAACCGTACTTACCGGTAACTTGAATTTCCTTCATAGGCTAACATTGACTGTTTCACTTGGAAATTCTTCTAAGTGTGGAGTTTTGGAACTTTAAAATATTCCTCTAAAATCAGCCGAAATACGAATTCCGATTTACTCACCTGTTATCAGGAGAGACCTCAGTGCTGCATCTTTCAGCCCAGTACTGATCCTCAAAAGTAATTTTAACCGTACTTACCAGTAACTTGAATTTCCTTCCATAGGATATCATTGCCTGCTTTTTGCTGAAAAAGTTTCTAAGTGTTGATTTTTGAAACATACAAATATTCCTCTAAAATCAGCCGAAATACGAATTCCGATTTACTCACCTGTTATAAGGAGAGACCTCAGTGCTGTATCTTTCAGCCCAGTACTGGTCCTGAAAAGTAATTTTAACCGTACTTACCAGTAACTTGAATTTCCTTCCATAGGCTAACATTGACTGGTTTCACTTGGAAATTCTTCTAAGTGTGGAGTTTTGGAACTTTAAAATATTCCTCTAAAATCAGCCGAAATACGAATTCCGATTTACTCACCTGTTATCAGGAGAGACCTCAGTGCTGCATCTTTCAGCCCAGTACTAATCCTGAAAAGTAATTTTAACCGTACTTACCAGTAACTTATATTTTCTTCCATAGGAATCCATTGTCTGGTTTTCAGCAAAAAAGTTTCAAAGTGTTGATTTTTACAAACTACAAATATTCCTTAAAAATCACCTGTATGACTTAAACGCATTCTTTCAACTGTTTACAGGAGATGCACCAGTGCTGGATCCAGGATCCAACACTGAGTAAGAAAAAGTAACGATAACAGTTTTTACCTGCTAAGTGAATTTCCTTCCATAGGATAACATTGGTGATTCTATGAGAAAAAGTTTCTAAGTGTCAACTTTTAAAATACAATAATATTCCTTAAAAATCACGACTGTAACCAAAACGCTTTTACTCAACTGTTTACAGGAGATGTACCAGGACTGAATCTAGGATCCAGTCCTGTGGTTAGAAAAGTAATCCATAAAGTAACTAATTGCATTTAACTAGAAATTCACATTGAGCTGAATGTTGCATTGTGTTTGAAAATGTGTTGCCCATTGCAACAACTGTAACTACTGTACTTAAAAGTCTATTGCCTATGTGCAAAGTATTTAAACTAAAGTAATTCATTCTGAGAAAGTATTTTTTGTAATGTAATGTATAATGTAATTACAATGTAATTTAAAAAATAAAATCTGTAAAAAAAATTGTTTCTAAAAATGTAGTAAATCAGTATGAAAAAAATTAATATAACAATTAATACATTTAAAAATTGTCATTTACAAAACCTTTGAAATTCACTGAAAAAACCGTAGGTTTCAGGCACGTTATAGTTAGAAATTAGCATTTAAAAAACCTTTGAAATTCACTGAAAAAACCATAGGTTTCAGACACGTTATAGTTACAAATTAGCATTTAAAAAACCTTTGAAATTCACTGAAAAAACCATAGGTTTCAGACACGTTATAGTTACAAATTAGCATTTAAAAAACCTTTGAAATTCACTGAAAAAACCATAGGTTTTAGGGACAGTTATAGTTACTTGGACATTGCACTCGTACAAAACCCGTGAAATTCCCCGTTATAGTTAGTTCAGCTAACTATAACTCGCGCTCCGCAATGCACTGCTGATGACGTCACATATTACATCACTCATGACATGGTCAGTGACATCACTGATGACATCACTGATGACATCTCAAATGACATCACTGATGACATCATCCACGTGATAATCTGATGCACCTCCTCACACCCTAATATAATCTTTGATACACCCACTCTAAATTACAGACTGCCATTCGCAAAACCATAGACACTCCAACACCAATAACTACATACCCACTCACTGATTCTTAGGTCTACACACACACATCCACTCACTCACCCGTACAGTCACTCATACTTACGGTCACTCAGTACAGGAATATCATATGCACTCTTACTCCTATATAGACACTCAAACAACGCCACTCATCCATAGAGATACTCAGACACCTAGTCAGTCATGCAAATAATTAAACACACTGCCATTTACTCACCTATACAGTTATACACACACCAGCTCACTTACTCATACAAATAGTAGCACATTGTTACGCTCTTATACAATCACTGATACAAGCACACACTCATCCATACAGCCACTATCACAATCACTCACTCTTGCTTATAGCTATTTATATACTCCAACACACATATATACTGCCTTTCACATATGTAGTTACTCACACATGTACCACTGGGACATACATTCACTCACTAACACACTCTTACATACACTTACCCACCCATACAGTCTATCACAGATGCACTCTTGAAACCATCCACCCAGTGAATCACCCACTCACACATCTATGCACAGAGTTGCACACACCCTCCCACACAAACACTCAGGCACCCATACAGATACTCAGACAAGCATTCAATAACTCATATAGACACTCATTTAGCTATTCACAAACACATGCAGCCACTTACACAGCAACAGACAGACGGATACAGACATTCACCCAGTTTAGTCACTAACCCATGCATTCAGTAAGATACGTTAAATCACTCACTTATAGAGTCAGTCACGCACCTACTAAATCATCCATACAGACACTTACACATCCACTCATTCTTCAATACGTCTTTTCCTATATATATTAAAAATATTTAAACTTTACAGAAACACACAGTCACTGGATGATGTCCTCAGTGATGTCATTTGAGATGTCATCAGTGATGTCATCAGTGATGTCACTGACCATGTCATGAGTGATGTAATATGTGACGTCATCAGCAGTGCATTGCGGGGCGCGAGTTATAGTTAGCTGAACTAACTATAACGGGGGAATTTCACGGGTTTTGTACGAGTGCAATGTCCAAGTAACTATAACTGTCCCTAAAACCTATGGTTTTTCAGTGAATTTCAAAGGTTTTTAAATGCTAATTTGTAACTATAACGTGTCTGAAACCTATGGTTTTTTCAGTGAATATATATATATATATATATATATATATGAGGAAAGTCTCCGACCAAATACCGGCTCCTCTCCACTCGGGGTCGGTGCGAGTTCCGGGTGTCGGATCCCGGCTAAAATACGCGAAAATTCCCGTTTTTAAGAGCTCCTCACTCAAACAGGAAAAAGGGACTCGCACTCCAGGGTGAATGTAATCAAATATTTTTACTGGCAACGCGTTTCGATCAAACGATCTTCTTCCCAAGCCAGGCTTGTGAAGAAGATCGTTTGATCGAACGCGTTGCCAGTAAAAATATTTGATTACATTCACCCTGGAGTGCGAGTCCCTTTTCCTGTTTGAGTGAGGAGCTCTTAAAAACGGGAATTTTCACGTATATATATATATATATATATATATATATATATATATTCACTGAAAAAACCATAGGTTTCAGACACGTTATAGTTAGAAATTAGCATTTAAAAAACCTTTGAAATTCACTGAAAAAACCATAGGTTTTAGGGACAGTTATAGTTAGTTGGACATTGCACTCGTACAAAACCCGTGAAATTCCCCGTTATAGTTAGTTCAGCTAACTATAACTCACGCCCCGCAATGCACTGCTGATGACGTCACATATTACATCACTCATGACATGGTCAGTGACATCACTGATGACATCACTGATGACATCTCAAATGACATCACTGATGACATCATCCAGTGACTGTGTGTTTCTGTAAAGTTTAAATATGTTTAATATATATAGGGAAAGGCGTATTGAAGAATGAGTGGGTGTATAAGTGTCTGAATGGATGATTTAGTACGTGCGTGACTGACTCTACAAGTGAGTGATTAAACGTATCTTACTGAATGCATGGGTTAGTGACTAAACTGTGTGAATGTCTGTATCCGTCTGTTGGTGTGTAAGTGGATGCATGGATTTGCGAATAGCTACATGAGTGTCTATATGGGTTATTGATTGGTTCTATGAGTATCTGTATGGGTGCCTGAGTGTTTGTGTGGATGGGGTGTGTGCGACTGTGCTTAGATGTGTGAGTGGGTGATTCACTGGGTGGATGGTTTCAAGAGTGCATCTGTGATAGACTGTATGGGTGGGTAAGTGTGTGTAAGAGTGTGTTAGTGAGTGAATGTATGTCCCAGTGGTACATGTGTGAGTAACTATATATGTGAAAGGCAGTATATATGTGTATTGGAGTATATAAATAGCTATAAGCGAGAGTGAGTGATTGTGATAGTGGCTGTATGGATGAGTGTGTGCTTGTATCAGTGATTGTATAAGAGCGTAACAATGTGCTAGTATTTGTATGATTAAGTGAGCTGGTGTGTGTATAACTGTATAGGTGAGTAAATGGCAGTGTGTTTAATTATTTGCATGACTGACTAGGTGTGTGAGTACCTCTATGGATGAGTGGCGGTGTTTGAGTGTCTATATAGGAGTAAGAGTGCATATGATAGTCCTGTACTGAGTGACCATAAGTATGAGTGACTGTACGGGTGAGTGAGTGGATGTGTGTGTGTAGACCTAAGAATCAGTGAGTGGGTATGTAGTTATTGGTGTTGGAGTGTCTATGGTTTTGCGAATGGCACTCTGTAATTTAGATTGGGTGTATCAAAGGTTATATTAGGGTGTGAGGAGCTGCATCAGATTATCACGTGGATGATGTCATCAGTGATGTCATTTGAGATGTCATCAGTGATGTCATCAGTGATGTCACTGACCATGTCATGAGTGATGTAATATGTGACGTCATCAGCAGTGCATTGCGGGGCGCGAGTTATAGTTAGCTGAACTAACTATAACGGGGAATTTCACGGGTTTTGTACGAGTGCAATGTCCAACTAACTATAACTGTCCCTAAAACCTATGGTTTTTTCAGTGAATTTCAAAGGTTTTTAAATGCTAATTTCTAACTATAACGTGGCTGAAACCTATGGTTTTTCAGTGAATTTCAAAGGTTTTTAAAATGCTAATTTGTAACTATAACGTGCCTGAAACCTACGGTTTTTTCAGTGAGTTTCAAAGGTTTTTTAAATGACAATTTTTAAATGTATTAATTTTTATATTAATTTTTTTCATACTGATTTACTACATTTTTAGAAACAATTTCTTTTACATATTTTATTTTTTAAATTACATTGTAATTACATTATACATTACATTACAAAAAATACTTTCTCAGAATGAATTACTTTAGTTTAAATACTTTGCACATAGGCAATAGACTTTTAAGTACAGTAGTTACAGTTGTTGCAATGGGCAACACATTTTCAAACACAATGCAACATTCAGCTCAATGTGAATTTCTAGTTAAATGCAATTAGTTACTTTATGGATTACTTTTCTAACCACAGGACTGGATCCTAGATTCAGTCCTGGTACATCTCCTGTAAACAGTTGAGTAAAAGCGTTTTGGTTACAGTCGTGATTTTTAAGGAATATTATTGTATTTTAAAAGTTGACACTTAGAAACTTTTTCTCATAGAATCACCAATGTTATCCTATGGAAGGAAATTCACTTAGCAGGTAAAAACTGTTATCGTTACTTTTTCTTACTCAGTGTTGGATCCTGGATCCAGCACTGGTGCATCTCCTGTAAACAGTTGAAAGAATGCGTTTAAGTCATACAGGCGATTTTTAAGGAATATTTGTAGTTTGTGAAAATCGACACTTTGAAACTTTTCTGCTGAAAACCAGACAATGGATTCCTATGGAAGAAAATATAAGTTACTGGTAAGTACGGTTAAAATTACTTTTCAGGACCAGTACTGGGCTGAAAGATACAGCACTGAGGTCTCTCCTTATAACAGGTGAGTAAATCGGAATTCGTATTTCGGCTGATTTTAGAGGAATATTTGTATGTTTCAAAAATCAACACTTAGAAACTTTTCAGCAAAAGCAGGCAATGATATCCTATGGAAGGAAATTCAAGTTACTGGTAAGTACGGTTAAAATTACTTTTGAGGATCAGTACTGGGCTGAAAGATGCAGCACTGAGGTCTCTCCTGATAACAGATGAGTAAATCGGAATTCGTATTTCGGCTGATTTTAGATGAATATTTTAAAGTTCCAAAACTCCACACTTAGAAGAATTTCCAAGTGAAACCAGTCAATGTTAGCCTATGGAAGGAAATTCAAGTTACCGGTAAGTACGGTTAAAATTACTTTTGAGGATCAGTACTGGGCTGAAAGATGCAGCACTGAGGTCTCTCCTGATAACAGGTGAGTAAATCGGAATTCGTATTTCGGCTGATTTTAGAGGAATATTTTAAAGTTCCAAAACTCCACACTTAGAAGAATTTCCAAGTGAAACCAGTCAATGTTAGCCTATGGAAGGAAATTCAAGTTACCGGTAAGTACGGTTAAAATTACTTTTGAGGATCAGTACTGGGCTGAAAGATGCAGCACTGAGGTCTCTCCTGATAACAGGTGAGTAAATCGGAATTCGTATTTCGGCTGATTTTAGAGGAATATTTTAAAGTTCCAAAACTCCACACTTAGAAGAATTTCCAAGTGAAACCAGTCAATGTTAGCCTATGGAAGGAAATTCAAGTTACTGGTAAGTACGGTTACAATTACTTTTCAGGACCAGTACTGGGCTGAAAGATGCAGCACTGAGGTCTCTCCTGATAACAGGTGAGTAAATCAGAATTCGGATTTCGGCTGATTTTAGAGGAATATTTGTATGTTTCAAAAATCAACACTTAGAAACTTTTTCAGCAAAAAGCAGGCAATGATATCCTATGGAAGGAAATTCAAGTTACTGGTAAGTACGGTTAAAATTACTTTTGAGGATCAGTACTGGGCTGAAAGATGCAGCACTGAGGTCTCTCCTGATAACAGGTGAGTAAATCGGAATTCGTATTTCGGCTGATTTTAGAGGAATATTTTAAAGTTCCAAAACTCCACACTTAGAAGAATTTCCAAGTGAAACCAGTCAATGTTAGCCTATGAAGGAAATTCAAGTTACCGGTAAGTACGGTTAAAATTACTTTTGAGGATCAGTACTGGGCTGAAAGATGCAGCACTGAGGTCTCTCCTGATAACAGGTGAGTAAATCGGAATTCGTATTTCGGCTGATTTTAGAGGAATATTTTAAAGTTCCAAAACTCCACACTAAGAAGAATTTCCAAGTGAAACCAGTCAATGTTAGCCTATGGAAGGAAATTCAAGTTACTGGTAAGTACGGTTAAAATTACTTTTCAGGACCAGTACTGGGCTGAAAGATACAGCACTGAGGTCTCTCCTGATAACAGGTGAGTAAATCGGAATTCGTATTTCGGCTGATTTTAGAGGAATATTTTAAAGTTCCAAAACTCCACTCTTAGAAGAATTTCCAAGTGAAACCAGTCAATGTTAGCCTATGGAAGGAAATTCAAGTTACTGGTAAGTACGGTTAAAATTACTTTTCAGGATTAGTACTGGGCTGAAAGATGCAGCACTGAGGTCTCTCCTGATAACAGGTGAGTAAATCAGAATTCGTATTTCGGCTGATTTTAGAGGAATATTTGCACAATGGTGAAGGGAGGGGCGGGCCTGAGGTGACATCTGTGCAAACGCGCCCCGTGGCGCGTTTTAAGTTGGGGGATTAAGTCCCCTTGAATCATGAGGGTCCCTATGGGCCAACTAGCCCACCAGGAACCTCCAGTATGCGCCAGGGGCTGCGTTGCAGAGACATGTACAGAGGCCACACCCCTTTTACACCTCTCTACAACGCAGCTCTGTGGCGCTTTCTGGACGTACCTGTTGGGCTAGTTGGCCCCAGGGACCCTCAGGATTGAAGAGGATTTAATTCCCCATCTTAAAACGCGCCACGGGGCCTGTTTGCACACATGTCACCTGAAGCCCCGCCCCTCCCTTCACCACTGTGCAAACGCGCCCCGTGGCGCGTTTTAAGTCGGGGGATTAACTCCCCTTGAATCCTGAGGGTCCCTGGGGTGCAACTAGCCCACCATATACCTCCAAAAAGCGCCATAGAGCTGCGTTGCAGAGAGGTGTAAAAGGGGCGTGGCCTCTGTACACCTCTCTGCAAGGCAGCCCCTGGCGCATACTGGAGGTTCCTGGTGGGCTAGTTGGCCCCAGGGACCCCAGTATTCAAGGGGAATTCGTTCCCCTCTGCAAACGCACCAGGGGCGCGTTTGCAGAGTGGTGAAGGAAGGGGCGGGGCCTACGGGCCCGATCGTTTTTGTTTTTGTTTTTTTCCCCCTGAAGAGGGGCTGTGTGGCCCCCTTCCTTTTTCCTATTTTTAGGCCCTGGGGACCCCATCCCCCAGGGCCTTACCCCTTTTTAAAATTAAAATAAAAAAAAAACGGGAAGGGGGCCGCGTGGCCCCCTTCCCTGGGCCTGTATTGGCCCCGGGGACCCCATCCCCGGGGCATGGCCTCTTTTTTTTTATTTGGAGGGGGCTGCGTGGCCCCCTCCTCAGGCCATTTAAGGCCCCGGGGACCCCATCCCCGGGCCGGCCTTGCACTTTTTTTATTTTTTTCTCCATTTTTTTACTTTGGGGAGGGGGCTGCGTGGCCCCCTCCGTGGCCACTTATGGCCCCGGGGACCCCATCCCCGGGGCCTGGCCTCTCGTTGGGGACTGTGGGGGTCCCCAAGCCCCCACAGTCCCGCCGGCTCCCCGTGTCCTACGGGAGCCGGCATTGCTTTACACATGGGGAGCAGCTAACATGCTGCTCCCCATGTGGAAAGCAGTCGGCTTTGGATATTGGAAGAGAGGCAGGTTTCCTGCTCTCTCTTCCAATATCCAAAGCAAGTTTGCAATGACAGGACGGGAGCCGCGAGGCTCCCGTCCTGTCATTGCAAACAGCAGTGTCCCGGGGGTAGGCACCCGGGACACTGCAGGAGCCGGCCCTGGGGGTGGTGGTCCCCAGGGCCACCACAGGCTCCAGGAGGGGGCCGCGCGGCCCCCTCCCTACATTTTGAAAGCCCCGGGGAGGTGGTGGTCCCCGGGGCTTGGGGGTCCAAAACGGACCCCCATTTTAATTTTTCTTAGTGCCCCGGGGAGGTGGTGGTCCCCGGGGCTGCGGGAGGGCTCAGAGCCCTCCCGCACCATTATACATAAAGCCCCAGGGGGTGGTGGTCCCCGGGGCTTGGGGGGCCCTTAGAGGCCCCCACACATAAAATTAACCCCGCCCAGCATGCCCTCGGGACTTGGCCCACCCGGGGGCCAGTAGCTATCGAGCGCGGGAGACCGCGCTTCGATTTTTCCGGCAGGATTCGCGCTCCCTGAGCGCATCCTGCCGATTTTTAAAAAAAAAAAAAATTTTTTTGCCCAGGGGTCCTTGTGGGACCCCTGAGCAGACCTAGGGGTCAGGGTGTTTCTACCCTGCCCCCTTTGTGTGCTTTGCGCACTTGTTTCTGTCCCTCGGTTCTACCGAGGGACAAAATGGCTGCCAACACTTCCTGATTTGGAGTGTTGACAGCCAATTAACATAAAGCTCGTGCTCGGGAGGATCCGCGGCCCTAGATATATCTATCTTTTTACTTTTGATTTTCTCAGCAACTACTGAACGGATTTACACCATTTAACAAAAGGGTTCTTTCTGAACCAAGAACTACCTCTTTGCCAAATTTGGTGTAATTCCGTTCAGCAGTTCGGGCTGTAGCCGTGTCTAAAGTTTCCTATGGAAAATTGCATGGGGAAAACGCGTTTTGGGACCCCCTTTTTCTCGGCCCCCGCTTGACGAATCCCCCGAGACTTTCAGGGTAGGAGCGGACCGGAGCGCCCCACAAAGTTTGAAAATTTTGCGAAGATACGTCAACCGGCAAGAGAGTTATTTCAAATAGAATGTCGCGGATTTCCTATGGATAATAGGTTGTAACTATAACTATCTACTGGCGACCGCCAGTAATAATATATATATATATATTCACTGAAAAAACCATAGGTTTCAGACACGTTATAGTTACAAATTAGCATTTAAAAAACCTTTGAAATTCACTGAAAAAACCATAGGTTTTAGGGACAGTTTTAGTTACTTGGACATTGCACTCGTACAAAACCCGTGAAATTCCCCCGTTATAGTTAGTTCAGCTAACTATAACTCGCGCCCCGCAATGCACTGCTGATGACGTCACATATTACATCACTCATGACATGGTCAGTGACATCACTGATGACATCACTGATGACATCTCAAATGACATCACTGATGACATCATCCAGTGACTGTGTGTTTCTGTAAAGTTTAAATATTTTTAATATATATAGGAAAAGACGTATTGAAGAATGAGTGGGTGTGTAAGTGTCTGTATGGATGATTTAGTAGGTGCGTGACTGACTCTATAAGTGAGTGATTTAACGTATCTTACTGAATGCATGGGTTAGTGACTAAACTGGGTGAATGTCTGTATCCGTCTGTCTGTTGCTGTGTAAGTGGCTGCATGTGTTTGTGAATAGCTAAATGAGTGTCTATATGAGTTATTGAATGCTTGTCTGAGTATCTGTATGGGTGCCTGAGTGTTTGTGTGGGAGGGGTGTGTGCAACTCTGTGCATAGATGTGTGAGTGGGTGATTCACTGGGTGGATGGTTTCAAGAGTGCATCTGTGATAGACTGTATGGGTGGGTAAGTGTGTGTAAGAGTGTGTTAGTGAGTGAATGTATGTCCCAGTGGTACATGTGTGAGTAACTACATATGTGAAAGGCAGTATATATGTGTGTTGGAGTATATAAATAGCTATAAGCAAGAGTGAGTGATTGTGATAGTGGCTGTATGGATGAGTGTGTGCTTGTATCTGTGATTGTATAAGAGCGTAACAATGTGCTACTATTTGTATGAGTAAGTGAGCTGGTGTGTGTATAACTGTATAGGTGAGTAAATGGCAGTGTGTTTAATTATTTGCATGACTGACTAGGTGTGTGAGTATCTCTATGGATGAGTGGCGTTGTTTGAGTGTCTATATAGGAGTAAGAGTGCATATGATAGTCCTGTACTGAGTGACCGTAAGTATGAGTGACTGTACGGGTGAGTGAGTGGATGTGTGTGTGTAGACCTAAGAATCAGTGAGTGGGTATGTAGTTATTGGTGTTGGAGTGTCTATGGTTTTGCGAATGGCAGTCTGTAATTTAGAGTGGGTGTATCAAAGGTTATATTAGGGTGTGAGGAGGTGCATCAGATTATCACGTGGATGATGTCATCAGTGATGTCATTTGAGATGTCATCAGTGATGTCATCAGTGATGTCACTGACCATGTCATGAGTGATGTAATATGTGACGTCATCAGCAGTGCATTGCGGGGCGCGAGTTATAGTTAGCTGAACTAACTATAACGGGGGAATTTCACGGGTTTTGTACGAGTGCAATGTCCAAGTAACTAAAACTGTCCCTAAAACCTATGGTTTTTTCAGTGAATTTCAAAGGTTTTTTAAATGCTAATTTGTAACTATAACGTGTCTGAAACCTATGGTTTTTTCAGTGAATTTCAAAGGTTTTTAAATGCTAATTTGTAACTATAACGTGTCTGAAACCTATGGTTTTTTCAGTGAATTTCAAAGGTTTTTTAAATGCTAATTTCTAACTATAACGTGCCTGAAACCTACGGTTTTTCAGTGAATTTCAAAGGTTTTGTAAATGACAATTTTTAAATGTATTAATTGTTATATTAATTTTTTTCATACTGATTTACTACATTTTTAGAAACAATTTTTTTTACATATTTTATTTTTTAAATTACATTGTAATTACATTATACATTACATTACAAAAAATACTTTCTCAGAATGAATTACTTTAGTTTAAATACTTTGCAGATAGGCAATAGACTTTTAAGTACAGTAGTTACAGTTGTTGCAATGGGCAACACATTTTCAAACACAATGCAACATTCAGCTCAATGTGAATTTCTAGTTAAATGCAATTAGTTACTTTATGGATTACTTTTGTAACCACAGGACTGGATCCTAGATTCAGTCCTGGTACATCTCCTGTAAACAGTTGAGTAAAAGCGTTTTGGTTACAGTCGTGATTTTTAAGGAATATTATTGTATTTTAAAAGTTGACACTTAGAAACTTTTTCTCATAGAATCACCAATGTTATCCTATGGAAGGAAATTCACTTAGCAGGTAAAAACTGTTATCGTTACTTTTTCTTACTCAGTGTTGGATCCTGGATCCAGCACTGGTGCATCTCCTGTAAACAGTTGAAAAAATGCGTTTAAGTCATACAGGCGATTTTTAAGGAATATTTGTAGTTTGTGAAAATCAACACTTTGAAACTTTTTTGCTGAAAACCAGTCAATCTTAGCCTATGAAGGAAATTCAAGTTACCGGTAAGTACGGTTAAAATTACTTTTGAGGATCAGTACTGGGCTGAAAGATGCAGCACTGAGGTCTCTCCTGATAACAGGTGAGTAAATCGGAATTCGTATTTCGGCTGATTTTAGAGGAATATTTTAAAGTTCCAAAACTCCACACTTAGAAGAATTTCCAAGTGAAACCAGTCAATGTTAGCCTATGGAAGGAAATTCAAGTTACTGGTAAGTACGGTTAAAATTACTTTTGAGGATCAGTACTGGGCTGAAAGATGCAGCACTGAGGTCTCTCCTGATAACAGGTGAGTAAATCGGAATTCGTATTTCGGCTGATTTTAGAGGAATATTTTAAAGTTCCAAAACTCCACACTAAGAAGAATTTCCAAGTGAAACCAGTCAATGTTAGCCTATGGAAGGAAATTCAAGTTACTGGTAAGTACGGTTAAAATTACTTTTCAGGACCAGTACTGGGCTGAAAGATACAGCACTGAGGTCTCTCCTGAAAACAGGTGAGTAAATCGGAATTCGTATTTCGGCTGATTTTAGAGGAATATTTTAAAGTTCCAAAACTCCACTCTTAGAAGAATTTCCAAGTGAAACCAGTCAATGTTAGCCTATGGAAGGAAATTCAAGTTACTGGTAAGTACGGTTAAAATTACTTTTCAGGATTAGTACTGGGCTGAAAGATGCAGCACTGAGGTCTCTCCTGATAACAGGTGAGTAAATCAGAATTCGTATTTCGGCTGATTTTAGAGGAATATTTGCACAATGGTGAAGGGAGGGCGGGGCCTGAGGTGACATCTGTGCAAACGCGCCCCGTGGCGCGTTTTAAGTTGGGGGATTAAGTCCCCTTGAATCATGAGGGTCCCTATGGGCCAACTAGCCCACCAGGAACCTCCAGTATGCGCCAGGGGGCTGCGTTGCAGAGACATGTACAGAGGCCACACCCCTTTTACACCTCTCTGCAACGCAGCTCTGTGGCGCTTTCTGGACGTACCTGTTGGGCTAGTTGGCCCCCAGGGACCCTCAGGATTGAAGAGGATTTAATTCCCCATCTTAAAACGCGCCACGGGGCCTGTTTGCACACATGTCACCTGAAGCCCCGCCCCCTCCCTTCACCACTGTGCAAACGCGCCCGTGGCGCGTTTTAAGTCGGGGGATTAACTCCCTTGAATCCTGAGGGTCCCTGGGGTGCAACTAGCCCACCATATACCTCCAAAAGCGCCATAGAGCTGCGTTGCAGAGAGGTGTAAAAGGGGCGTGGCCTCTGTACACCTCTCTGCAAGGCAGCCCCTGGCGCATACTGGAGGTTCCTGGTGGGCTAGTTGGCCCCAGGGACCCCAGTATTCAAGGGGAATTCGTTCCCCCTCTGCAAACGCACCAGGGGCGCGTTTGCAGAGTGGTGAAGGAAGGGGCGGGGCCTACGGGCCCGATCGTTTTTTTGTTGTTTTTTTTTTCCCCCTGAAGGGGGCTGTGTGGCCCCCTTCCTTTTCCTATTTTTAGGCCCTGGGGACCCCATCCCCCAGGGCCTTACCCCTTTTTAAATTTCAAAATAAAAAAAAAACGGGAAGGGGGCCGCGTGGCCCCCTTCCCTGGGCCTGTATTGGCCCCGGGGACCCCATCTCCCGGGGCATGGCCTCTATTTTTTTTTTAATATTTGGAGGGGGCTGCGTGGCCCCCCTCCTCAGGCCATTTAAGGCCCGGGGACCCCATCCCCGGGCCGGCCTTGCACTTTTTTTATTTATTTTTCTATTTTTTTACTTTGGGGAGGGGGCTGCGTGGCCCCCTCCGTGGCCACTACTGGCCCCGGGGACCCCATCCCCCGGGGCCTGGCCTCTCGTTGGGGACTGTGGGGGTCCCCAAGCCCCCACAGTCCCGCCGGCTCCCCGTGTCCTACGGGAGCCGGCATTGCTGTTACACATGGGGAGCAGCTAACATGCTGCTCCCCATGTGGAAAGCAATCGGCTTTGGATATTGGAAGAGAGAGCAGGTTTCCTGCTCTCTCTTCCAATATCCAAAGCAAGTTTGCAATGACAGGACGGGAGCCGCGAGGCTCCGTCCTGTCATTGCAAACAGCAGTGTCCCGGGGGTAGGCACCCCGGGACACTGCAGGAGCCGGCCCTGGGGGTGGTGGTCCCCAGGGCCACCACAGGGCTCCAGGAGGGGCCGCGCGGCCCCCTCCCTACATTTTGAAAGCCCCGGGGAGGTGGTGGTCCCCGGGGCTTGGGGGTCCGAAACGGACCCCCATTTTAATGTTTATGCTTAGTGGCCCCGGGGAGGTGGTGGTCCCCGGGGCTGCGGGAGGGCTCAGAGCCCTCCGGCACCATTATACATAAAGCCCCAGGGGGTGGTGGTCCCCGGGGCTTGGGGGGCCCTTAGAGGCCCCCCACACATAAAATTAACCCCCGCCCAGCATGCCCCCGGGACTTGGCCCACCCGGGGGCCAATTAACATCGAAGCGCGGGAGACCGCGCTTCGATTTTTTTTTTTTCCGGCAGGATTCGCGCTCCCTGAGCGCATCCTGCCGATTTTTAAAAAAAAAAAAAAAAAAAATTTTTGCCCAGGGGGTCCTTGTGGGACCCCCTGAGCAGACCTAGGGGGTCAGGGTGTTTCTACCCTGCCCCCTTTGTGTGCTTTGCGCACTTGTTTCTGTCCCTCGGTTCTACCGAGGGACAAAATGGCTGCCAACACTTCCTGATTTGGAGTGTTGACAGCCAATTAACATAAAGCTCGTGCTCGGGAGGATCCGCGGCCCTAGATATATCTATCTTTTTACTTTTGATTTTCTCAGCAACTACTGAACGGATTTACACCATTTAACAAAAAGGGTTCTTTCTGAACCAAGAACTACCTCTTTGCCAAATTTGGTGTAATTCCGTTCAGCAGTTCGGGCTGTAGCCGTGTCTAAAGTTTCCTATGGAAAATTGCATGGGGAAAACGCGTTTTGGGACCCCCTTTTTCTCGGCCCCCGCTTGACGAATCCCCCGAGACTTTCAGGGTAGGAGCGGACCGGAGCGCCCCACAAAGTTTGAAAATTTTGCGAAGATACGTCAACCGGCAAGAGAGTTATTTCAAATAGAATGTCGCAGATTTCCTATGGATAATAGGTTGTAACTATAACTATCTACTGGCGACCGCCAGTAATAATATATATATATATATTCACTGAAAAAACCATAGGTTTCAGACACGTTATAGTTACAAATTAGCATTTAAAAAACCTTTGAAATTCACTGAAAAAACCATAGGTTTTAGGGACAGTTTTAGTTACTTGGACATTGCACTCGTACAAAACCCGTGAAATTCCCCCGTTATAGTTAGTTCAGCTAACTATAACTTGCGCCTCGCAATGCACTGCTGATGACGTCACATATTACATCACTCATGACATGGTCAGTGACATCACTGATGACATCACTGATGACATCTCAAATGACATCACTGATGACATCATCCAGTGACTGTGTGTTTCTGTAAAGTTTAAATATTTTTAATATATATAGGAAAAGACGTATTGAAGAATGAGTGGGTGTGTAAGTGTCTGTATGGATGATTTAGTAGGTGCGTGACTGACTCTATAAGTGAGTGATTTAACGTATCTTACTGAATGCATGGGTTAGTGACTAAACTGGGTGAATGTCTGTATCCGTCTGTCTGTTGCTGTGTAAGTGGCTGCATGTGTTTGTGAATAGCTAAATGAGTGTCTATATGAGTTATTGAATGCTTGTCTGAGTATCTGTATGGGTGCCTGAGTGTTTGTGTGGGAGGGGTGTGTGCAACTCTGTGCATAGATGTGTGAGTGGGTGATTCACTGGGTGGATGGTTTCAAGAGTGCATCTGTGATAGACTGTATGGGTGGGTAAGTGTGTGTAAGAGTGTGTTAGTGAGTGAATGTATGTCCCAGTGGTACATGTGTGAGTAACTACATATGTGAAAGGCAGTATATATGTGTGTTGGAGTATATAAATAGCTATAAGCAAGAGTGAGTGATTGTGATAGTGGCTGTATGGATGAGTGTGTGCTTGTATCTGTGATTGTATAAGAGCGTAACAATGTGCTACTATTTGTATGAGTAAGTGAGCTGGTGTGTGTATAACTGTATAGGTGAGTAAATGGCAGTGTGTTTAATTATTTGCATGACTGACTAGGTGTGTGAGTATCTCTATGGATGAGTGGCGTTGTTTGAGTGTCTATATAGGAGTAAGAGTGCATATGATAGTCCTGTACTGAGTGACCGTAAGTATGAGTGACTGTACGGGTGAGTGAGTGGATGTGTGTGTGTAGACCTAAGAATCAGTGAGTGGGTATGTAGTTATTGGTGTTGGAGTGTCTATGGTTTTGCGAATGGCAGTCTGTAATTTAGAGTGGGTGTATCAAAGGTTATATTAGGGTGTGAGGAGGTGCATCAGATTATCACGTGGATGATGTCATCAGTGATGTCATTTGAGATGTCATCAGTGATGTCATCAGTGATGTCACTGACCATGTCATGAGTGATGTAATATGTGACGTCATCAGCAGTGCATTGCGGGGCGCGAGTTATAGTTAGCTGAACTAACTATAACGGGGAATTTCACGGGTTTTGTACGAGTGCAATGTCCAAGTAACTAAAACTGTCCCTAAAACCTATGGTTTTTTCAGTGAATTTCAAAGGTTTTTAAATGCTAATTTGTAACTATAACGTGTCTGAAACCTATGGTTTTTTCAGTGAATTTCAAAGGTTTTTAAATGCTAATTTGTAACTATAACGTGTCTGAAACCTATGGTTTTTACAGTGAATTTCAAAGGTTTTTTAAATGCTAATTTCTAACTATAACGTGCCTGAAACCTACGGTTTTTTCAGTGAATTTCAAAGGTTTTGTAAATGACAATTTTTAAATGTATTAATTGTTATATTAATTTTTTTCATACTGATTTACTACATTTTTAGAAACAATTTTTTTTTACATATTTTATTTTTTAAATTACATTGTAATTACATTATACATTACATTACAAAAAATACTTTCTCAGAATGAATTACTTTAGTTTAAATACTTTGCAGATAGGCAATAGACTTTTAAGTACAGTAGTTACAGTTGTTGCAATGGGCAACACATTTTCAAACACAATGCAACATTCAGCTCAATGTGAATTTCTAGTTAAATGCAATTAGTTACTTTATGGATTACTTTTGTAACCACAGGACTGGATCCTAGATTCAGTCCTGGTACATCTCCTGTAAACAGTTGAGTAAAAGCGTTTTGGTTACAGTCGTGATTTTTAAGGAATATTATTGTATTTTAAAAGTTGACACTTAGAAACTTTTTCTCATAGAATCACCAATGTTATCCTATGGAAGGAAATTCACTTAGCAGGTAAAAACTGTTATCGTTACTTTTTCTTACTCAGTGTTGGATCCTGGATCCAGCACTGGTGCATCTCCTGTAAACAGTTGAAAAAATGCGTTTAAGTCATACAGGCGATTTTTAAGGAATATTTGTAGTTTGTGAAAATCAACACTTTGAAACTTTTTTGCTGAAAACCAGTCAATCTTAGCCTATGAAGGAAATTCAAGTTACCGGTAAGTACGGTTAAAATTACTTTTGAGGATCAGTACTGGGCTGAAAGATGCAGCACTGAGGTCTCTCCTGATAACAGGTGAGTAAATCGGAATTCGTATTTCGGCTGATTTTAGAGGAATATTTTAAAGTTCCAAAACTCCACACTTAGAAGAATTTCCAAGTGAAACCAGTCAATGTTAGCCTATGGAAGGAAATTCAAGTTACTGGTAAGTACGGTTAAAATTACTTTTCAGGACCAGTACTGGGCTGAAAGATGCAGCACTGAGGTCTCTCCTGATAACAGGTGAGTAAATCAGAATTTGGATTTCGGCTGATTTTAGAGGAATATTTGTATGTTTCAAAAATCAACACTTAGAAACTTTTTCTGCAAAAAGCAGGCAATGATATCCTATGGAAGGAAATTCAAGTTACTGGTAAGTACGGTTAAAATTACTTTTGAGGATCAGTACTGGGCTGAAAGATGCAGCACTGAGGTCTCTCCTGATAACAGGTGAGTAAATCGGAATTCGTATTTCGGCTGATTTTAGAGGAATATTTTAAAGTTCCAAAACTCCACACTTAGAAGAATTTCCAAGTGAAACCAGTCAATGTTAGCCTATGGAAGGAAATTCAAGTTACTGGTAAGTACGGTTAAAATTACTTTTCAGGACCAGTACTGGGCTGAAAGATGCAGCACTGAGGTCTCTCCTGATAACAGGTGAGTAAATCGGAATTCGTATTTCGGCTGATTTTAGAGGAATATTTTAAAGTTCCAAAACTCCACACTTAGAAGAATTTCCAAGTGAAACCAGTCAATGTTAGCCTATGGAAGGAAATTCAAGTTACTGGTAAGTACGGTTAAAATTACTTTTCAGGATCAGTACTGGGCTGAAAGATGCAGCACTGAGGTCTCTCCTGATAACAGGTGAGTAAATCGGAATTCGTATTTCGGCTGATTTTAGAGGAATATTTGCACAATGGTGAAGGGAGGGCGGGGCCTGAGGTGACATCTGTGCAAACGCGCCCGTGGCGCGTTTTAAGTTGGGGGATTAAGTCCCCTTGAATCCTGAGGGTCCCTAGGGGCCAACTAGCCCACCAGGAACCTCCAATATGCGCCAGGGGCTGCGTTGCAGAGACGTGTAGAGAGGCCACACCCCTTTTACACCTCTCTGCAACGCAGCTCTGTGGCGCTTTCTGGATGTACCTGTTGGGCTAGTTGGCCCCAGGGACCCTCAGGATTGAAGGGATTTAATTCCCCATCTTAAAACGCGCCACGGGGCCTGTTTGCACACATGTCACCTGAAGCCCCGCCCCTCCCTTCACCACTGTGCAAACGCGCCCCGTGGCGCGTTTTAAGTTGGGGGATTAAGTCCCCTTGAATCCTGAGGGTCCCCGGAGTCCAACTAGCCCACCATATACCTCCAAAAGCGCCACAGAGCTGCGTTGCAGAGAGGTGTAAAAAGGGCGTGGCCTCTGTACACCTCTCTGCAAGGCAGCCCCTGGCGCATACTGGAGGTTCCTGGTGGGCTAGTTGGCCCCAGGGACCCCCAGTATTCAAGGGGAATCGTTCCCCTCTGCAAACGCGCCAGGGGCGCGTTTGCAGAGTGGTGAAGGAAGGGGCGGGGCCTGCAGGGCCCGATCGTTTTTTTGTTGTTTTTGTTTTTGTCCCCTGAAGGGAGGCTGTGTGGCCCCCTTCCTTTTTTCTGTTTTTGGGCCCTGGGGACCCCATCCCCCAGGGCCTTACCCCTTTTTTAAATTTCAAAATAAAAAAAGAACGGGAAGGGGCCGCGTGGCCCCCTTCCCCGGGCCTGTATTGGCCCCGGGGACCCCATCTCCCGGGGCATGGCCTCTATTTTTATTTTTAATATTTTGAGGGGGCTGCGTGGCCCCCTCCTCTGGCCATTTTAAGGCCCGGGGACCCCATCCCCGGGCCGGCCATACCCTTTTTTTTTTTTTATTATTTTTGAAAACTTTGGGGAGGGGGCCGCGTGGCCCCCTCCCGAGCCACTACTTGCCCCGGGGACCCCATCCCCCGGGGCCTGGCCTCTCGTTGGGGACTGTGGGGGGTCCCCAAACCCCCACAGTCCCGCCGGCTCCCCACGTCCCTTGGGAGCCGGCATTGCTGTTCCACATGGGGAGCTTCTGACATGCTGCTCCCCATGTGGAAAGCAGTCGGCTTTGGATATTGGAAGAGAGAGCAGGTTTCCTGCTCTCTCTTCCAATATCCAAAGCAAGTTTGCAATGACAGGACGGGAGCCGCGAGGCTCCGTCCTGTCATTGCAAACAGCAGTGTCCCGGGGGTAGGCACCCCGGGACACTGCAGGAGCCGGCCCTGGGGGTGGCGGTCCCCAGGGCCATCAAGGGCTCCAGGAGGGGGCCGCGCGGCCCCCTCCCATCGTGTGCACAGCCCGGGGAGGTGGTGGTCCCCGGGGCTCTGGGAGTCCGTAACAGACCCCCATATTTAAATGTTTAGTGCCCCGGGGAGGTGGCGGTCCCCGGGCGTGTGGGGGGGCTGGAGCCCCCCACACAGGTTTTCATTTAAAAAAAGAAGCCCCGGGGAGGTGGTGGTCCCCGGGGCTGCGTGAGGGCTCAGAGCCCTCCCGCAACCATTATGCATAAAGCCCCGGGGGTGGTGGTCCCCGGGGCTTGGGAGCCCTTAGAGGCCCCCACACATAAAATTAACCCCCCCAGCATGCCCCCGGGACTTGGCCCACCCGGGGCCAGTGCATCGAGCGCGGGAGACCGCGCTTCGATTTTTTTCGGCAGGATTCGCGCACCCTGAGCGCATCCTGCCGATTTAAAAAAAAAATGCTTTTTTGCCCAGGGGGTCCTTGTGGGACCCCCTGAGCAGGCCTAGGGGGTTAGGGTGTTTCTACCCTGCCCCCTTTGTGCGTTTTGCGCACTTGTTTCTTTTTTTCTCGGCGGGATACGCGCACCCTAAGCGCATCCCGCCGATTTAAAAAAAAAATCTTTCTGCCCAGGGGGTCCTTGTGGGACCCCTGAGCAGACCTAGGGGTCAGGGTGTTTCTACCCTGCCCCTTTGCGCTTTGCGCACTTGTTTCTGTCCTCGGTTCTACCGAGGGACAAAATGGCTGCCAACACTTCTTGATTTGGAGTGTTGACAGCCAATAGCATGCAGCTCGTGATCGGGAGGGTACGCGGATCCGACGCGCCCATAGATATATATGTGATTTTAATTGTGAATTTCTCAGGAACTACTGAACGGATTTACACCATTTTAGCAAAAGGCACCAGTCTGAACCAAGGGCTACCTCTTTGCCAAATTTGGGGTAATTCCGTTCAGCAGTTCGAGCTGTAGCTGCGACTAAAGGTTCCTATGGAAAAATGAATGGGAAAACGCGTTTTGGGACCCCCTTTTTCTCGGCCCCGCTGACGTATCACCCCGAGACTTTCAGGGTAGGAGCGGATCGGAGCGCCCCAACAAGTTGGAAGCTTTCGCGAAGATTCGTCAACCGACGCCAACGTTATTGCAAATAGAATGTCGCGGATTTCCTATGGATAATAGGTTGTAACTATAACTATCTACTGGCGACCGCCAGTAGATAATATATATATTATATATATATATATTATCTACTGGCGGTCGCCAGTAGATAGTTATAGTTACAACCTATTATCCATAGGAAATCTGCGACATTCTATTTGAAATAACGTTGGCGCCGGTTGACGAATCTTCGTGAAAAGTTCCAACTTGTTAGAAGGCTCCGCTCCGCTCCTACCCTGAAAGTCTCGGGTGATACGTGAAGCGGGGCCGAGAAAAAGGGGGTCCCAAAACGCGTTTTCCCCATTCATTTTTCCATAGGAACCTTTAGTCGCAGCTACAGCCCGAACTGCTGAACGGAATTACACCAAATTTGGCAAAGAGGTAGTCCTTGGTTCAGACTGGTGCCTTTTGCTTAAATGGTGTAAATCCGTTCAGTAGTTCCTGAGAAAATCAAAAGTAAAAGTACATATATATCTATGGGCGCGTCGGATACGCGTACCCTCAGCGCACCCTGCGCGCACCGTCCCGATCACGAGCTGCATGCTAATTGGCTGTCAGCTGGCTGTCAACATTCCGATTCAGGAAGTGTTGGCAGCCATTTTGTCCCTCGGTAGAACCGAGGGACAGAAACAAGTGCGCAAAGCGCAAAAGGGGCAGGGTAGAAACACCCTGACCCTAGGTCTGCTCAGGAGTCCCACAAGGACCCCTGGGCAGAAAAAGATATATTTTTTAAATCGGCGGGATGCGCTTAGGGTGCGCGTATCCCGCCGAGAAAAAAGAAACAAGTGCGCAAAACGCACAAAGGGGGCAGGGTAGAAACACCCTAACCTCCTAGGCCTGCTCAGGGGTCCCACAAGGACCCCTGGGCAAAAAAAAGCATTTTTAAAAAAAAATCGGCAGGATGCGCTCAGGATGCGCGAATCCTGCCGAAAAAAAATCGAAGCGCGGTCTCCCGCGCTCGATGTTAATTGGCCCCGGGTGGGCCAAGTCCCGGGGCATGCTGGGGGGGTTAATTTTATGTGTGGGGGCCTCTAAGGCCCCCAAGCCCCAGGGACCGCCACCCCCGGGGCTTTATGTATATGGTGCGGGAGGGCTCTGAGCCCTCCGCAGCCCCGGGGACCACCACCTCCCCGGGCTTCTTTTTTAAATGAAAACCTGTGTGGGGGCTCCAGCCCCCCACACGCCCCGGGGACCGCCACCTCCCGGGGCACTAAACATTTAAATATGAGGGTCCGTTACGGACCCTCAGAGCCCCGGGACCACCACCTCCCCGGGGCTATGCACACGATGGGAGGGGG
>CAWUFW010025313.1:0-46653 GCA_963921515.1 Calotriton arnoldi
CAAAATCGAGAGAAAAAAAAGCCCCACTTCCATTATTTGGTATTCACCCCGGGGACCCCATCCCCCGGAGCATTACCTCTTTTATTATTATTTATATTTTTAATTTTGGAGGGGACCGCGTGGCCCCCCTCCTGAGGCAATAATGGCCCTGGGGACCACATCCCCTGGGGCATTGCCTCTTTTTAATAAATCAAAAAAAAAATACTACTGGAGGGGGGCCGCATGGCCCCCCTTCCCTGGGCCAATATTGGCACCGGGTCCCCATCTCCCGGGGCCTGACCTCAACCTTGGAGACCGCAGGGGGAGCCCCAATGCCCCTGTGGTCCCAGCTGGCTCCCCGCCTCCTGCGGGAGCTGGCATTGCTTTTGAACAAGGGGAGCTGCTGACATGCAGCTCCCCTTGTCCAAAAGCAATACTGCTTCGCTTCATGGAAGCAAGAGCAGGTTTCCTGCTCTCGCTTCCATGAAGCGAAGCAGAGTTTGCAATGACAGGGCAGGGGCCGTGCTCCCACCCTGTCATTGCAATCTGCAATGTCCCGGGGGTGGGCACCCCAGGACATTGCTGGAGCCGGCCCTGGGGGATGGCGGTCCCCAGGGCCATGAAGGGGTCCAGGAGGGGGGCCGTGTGGCCCACCTCCCAATGTGCACATTGCCCCGGGGATGTGGTGGTCCCCGGGGCCGGGGGTCTGCAATGAACCCCCATATTTCCATACAGAGTGCCGGGGAGGTGGTGGTCCCCGGGGCTTGGGGGGCCCGCGAGGCCCCCGCCCTAAAATAAATAAAGCCCTGGGGAGGTGGTGGTCCCCGGGGCTGCTGGGGGGCTGCGTGCCCCCCACACATTATTGATGAAGCCCCGAGGAGGTGGCGGTCCCCAGGGCTCGGGGGGCCCACGAGGCCCCCACCCTAAAATAAATAAAGCCCCGGGGAGGTGGCGGTCCCCGGGGCTGCGTGCCCCCTGCACTTTATTGATGAAGCCCAGGGGAGGTAGCGGTCCCCAGGGCTGCGGGGTCCCCCGCAGGTCCCCGCTAATTAATTGGACATTGCCCCCGGGACCTGGCCCACCCAGGTGCTTAAAGGTTTTTTTGAAAAAATTTCGGCCGGATTCGCGCACTCAGCGCGAGTTCCGCCAAAAAAAATATGCTTTTTTTGGCCCTGGGGGTCCCTGTGGTAAAAAGGTAGCTCTTGTTCCAGAAAGCACTCTTTTAATTAAATGATGTAAATCCATTCAGTAGTTCCTGAGAAATTCATATTTAAAAAAATATTGATATCTGGTGACCTCAGTGGATCCGCAAACCCTCCCGATCTCGAGCCTGACTCTGATTGGCTGCCAACACTTCAAACCAGGAAGTGTTGGCAGCCATCTTGTGACTCGGTTCAACCGAGTCACAAGAAAAAGGTGAAACAAGCATTTGCAATGTAACAGGTCCGCATTTAAGCGAGTTTGAGCTATTGGTATTAAAAATGACAATGCCTTTTATTTATGTTTTGGTTTTTGAAACATAAATAAAACGCATTGTCATTTACAATGCCAATAGCTTAAACTCGCGTAAATGCGAGACCTAATGCATTGCAAATGCTTGTTTAAGTACTGTAAATAAAAAGTGTTATTAATACTCAAGTTAATGGTACTAGAAAGGTTGGAAGTTAATCTTGCTGAATCCGAACCTGCAATTCAGCCTTTCGCTAATCCCACCTTGATAATAGCAGTACTGTTGAAAATAGTAGCCCCTGCAACTTGGCCACAGAGATATGCACCTGTTTTTGAACATAGCTGCTCTGTCAACAGCACCTATGCAAATACTGAGGAATAATTTATTCCAAGTGGCCTAAATCACTATTACAACTAATGTAATATTGTTGCATACGGTATTACTAAAGACTTAGTTGATGCTTTTTTAGGATAAATTCGCCAAGTCACAGCTGGGAGAATTAGTGCCAAAAAATGGCCCAAATTTAGGAAGGATGTGGAGATTAGTGCATAGACTCTAGTTTCTGATGTTTTTTGTCTGTTTCCTAGGGGATAACTAGTAATGCTGCAGTAATTTTAGATCCTGGCATTACTGATGCCTTTGGTATCTGTAATTTCAGGTGTGAAAATACTGTAGCTATATTTGGAACCATACTTGGAAACCCTTGGTAACTCAAAGCGCTCTATCAGCAGCATAGTTTGGAAACACACAGTGTGGATCAATGCCCTAAGTGTTGAAGTTATGCTGTGTGTAGCTTATTCACTAACCTGGAGGGGTCAAATTGGGTAGGATCTATTGGGAATGACATCCTCAAGCTTTTTTAATTTTATGAACACAGTGCCCATACTAAAAAAATACAACAGTTCCTGCATGGCTGATGCCAACCTTGCTCTTGCCTCATGCTGTAAGGGAAGGTGCGGGCCTCGTGCATTGTGAAGGGAGAGACAGCTAGAGAAACAAGCCTTCTCTTAAGGGTGCCTGACTCCTGCCTGAAATAAATGTAAGCAATGGCGGCCAACACCGATCGGGTGTGGGGGCTGAGAGGGTGTAAAAAAAAAAAAAAAACCTGATTGCCGCGCCTCTCCTCCACTGTCCCTCCGTCGTCTCTCCCGGTGAGAACAGGAAGCAAGAAGCACCAGGCTGCCCATAGCCAATTGACTGGCAGTGGAAGCCTGGGCATGTTCTCCACCCAAGCTGTAATGCAGCCTGGGTGGAAAATATGCAAGTGCGCATGACTGTTTGGCCGGCCTGAGACTGCCGGCCAAACATTCATGCGTACTTGGAGTGGGCAAACCACTCCTCCCCCTGCTCCTGTGTGAGCAGCCCAGCCCCACCCCGCAAAGCTGCAGCAGCAGGAAAACATAAAATGATAATAACATTGAGCTATTATCATTTTATGTTTCCGTTAACAGTAGGGCGATGCTCCTCCGCATTAGCGGAGGAGCCGTCACTGAATGTAAGTGTGTGTAATTGGTTAATCAGCAAACCTGGTGCTGCTTGGGCACTAGAACAGGCTTTAATTGATAGAATCTTTTGAAGCATCATGGTGACCAACAGTCACTCTTTTTGAGAGGTATGATAAGGCTCTGATCCGTTCTGGAATGTATCCTGATGGAAACCTGTAAAAAGGTTTGCACTAGGTACAGTCTGATTGCATATTACTAAATTTATAACTTTTGAAAGCGCTGTAAGCACTGAAATACAAAATATTTTTGCATATTTTGCAGCCTATCTTATAGTAAATATTATACAATTTTTAAACCAAGGACATACATGTTCAGTACTTTCTGTCACAAACTGTGACCTCATAGCACTATAACTACACATCACTACTCTCCAGATCACCAACCATGATTCAGATCAGTGACCCACACAGACATCTGAAGTGACTGCATTAGCCAACTGAGATTTCCTACCAGAACAGAGCAGTTAACTGTAGGTGAATATTTTGTTCATTTTATGTATGTGTCTGACAGCACACCAAAGCTCACTGCTCCCACGTCCATTGTTCTCAGGTTCACAGCTCCCATACCTTTCTAAGCACTTCGTTCACTGCAGGCTTGTAAGGTTATGGAGCTAATGCATGCAGGGGTGTAGTCTAAAGCCAATGAATTTCTGTGAGATATGGAAGTATTGGGGGTCTCGTCACATTCTACTGAGGGAGTCACTGTATTTCGCCACTCAAACGCATGAGAAACAACTGTCTCTCATTCAAACAGTAGTACTCTTACATAATAAGCGCCATATTCAACCCTGGTTATAATCCTCATATCGCAGAAAAAGCTGTGGAAGCACCAGCACACTGCCGTCTCTAGAGGGGGGCTACACGTGGCCTGGGCCCCATCTCTGTTTGTGTCATCCCCACCCACCCCACCCCTTGGGCCTCACTGCCACAGCTGTTGAATGTGCCAGGCGACTACAGGGGAGGGGGGTACACACACTGCAATTGCCACAGACGTTCATTATCCAACTACATTTCAAAGCAAAACAGCACTGTTCACTTGAAATGTTTAAATCTGACTTTGTATGTGAGCATATACACACATGCACAGGTAGATACATACAACACATGTATAGTTAGATTTAAACATTTTAAGCAATCTGCATACACACACACATAAAAACACACTCTACCACTCACCTTTGTACATGGCCGAATCAGTTTGAGCTGTGGCTATCAGTACCCCCCAATCAATAAAAAAAAAAAAACATGTCTAAAAACCCCACTGTCTGGGCCCTCTGCTCTCTTTCAGAGAGGTCGGAGTGCCACGGTCTTCAGTCCGGCTCCCAGCGGCAACCCGGCCAGCGAGAGGAATGTGGGAGGTGGGTGAGCTCCAGCGCAGGAGGGCTGAGGGGAGAGACCGAAGCCTACGAGGCGAGGGATCGAGCAGGCTGGTCATGGAAGGCTGCAGTGCCGCTCTGGGCGGTGGTGTCTGCAGCTCACTCCTCCACAGTACAGCAGGGCCTCTCCCACGATGCGCCTGTGGGCAGTTATTTATGACTGGGGTGAGGCCGACCTCATTTCTGTGTGCCCCCACGCCCTGCTCTGGTCAGAGAGTTTTTTAAGACCTTAAAATCAGCTGCTTTATGGAGAAAGTTTGTCTGACCTTGTCACTTGCCTGACGTCATGCCCTCAGGGAGACAGAGAAGAAGCAGAGGGGAAAGGTTAAAAAGAGAAAATTATATTAAACAAGCATTTGCAATGCAATAGGACTCGCATTTACGCGAGACCTATTGCAATGCAAATGGTAGTCATTACGACAATGGCAGGGAGGGCCGGTGGGGGGGAGAAGGCACGGACAATGGAAGTGCGGTGGGGGGAGGGGGGGAGAAGACAGGACAACGGGCGGGTGGGGCGTGAAGGCACGGACAATGGGAGTGCGGGCGGGAGAGGGGGGAGAAGGCACAGACAACGGGAGGGAGGGGGGAGTAGAGAAGGCAGTAGGAGAACATCATTAAAGAAAATAGTGCTCACAGTCTAAATAACACGTACCGTGTAACACTCAAAGTAAAGGGGCCAGTCGCCATGGGAGGTGACAAATGAAGTGGAGGTGGTATTAAGGAGGGACTAACAAGCCTATTGAGGAAGCAACCCCTCCCCCCTTTTTTTAATTTTTTTAAAAAATGGCCGGGCCCCGGGGGACAGGGTCCTCTGGGCCGATATCGTGCAATGTAACTGGGGGGGGCATTCATTTTTTTTTTTTCGTGATAGGAGTCGCGTCCCTATTGCGGCTCTCAGCACGGCCCCCTGTGTAACGTCGCAGTGGATTCACGGATCTGCCTTAAATAAATGATTTAATAGTATATAATTCAGCAGGTAGTGTTGCATTTGTGAACTTTTTTATAGAGCTAGTGAGATTGAAGTTAATAATCACATCACATTTGATAGAGTTAGACATAATATAAAAAAATCAAATTAAAAGTGAAATGCAAAAAGTGTATTGTGTTGTTGTACATTGAATTCGTTCTTTTGTTTTGCAAATTCACGACGGGTTCGTGAATCCGGAAAATATTTTAAAAGAATATGTATGTTAGAAAAAACCATAAGATTCACTTTTGGGTTATAGGGTGTCTCTAAAAAGAGCCGTTGTTTTCATTATGACTTTGTTGGAGCTGCATGTAAGTGCGGATGCACAGCTTAAGGTTGTTGAGAAAAACTCTGCTTCCTTCATCTGTAAAATGAACTACATCACTTCTGTAGATTTCATGCATATCAAAACGTAGATTGTTGTTATAGATGGAGCCCATCCTATGATCTCTGAGAGTAAGCAGAAACAGCTTTATTGACATTCATCTTCGTAGCTTTCTCAATCTGTGGACAGAATTATTTTGACCTCTTCCATTTTTGTCTTTGGCATATATTAGAGTATACAAAGACAGTTTGGGGCAAAAGCAACATCAATTGTGCAAAGGTATCCTTTATCAGCATTTCCAGCCCTACCCCAGTTAATGTACCTAGGTCAATGCCACCACAGTGCACAATCATGAGGTCAGGGGGTTGGAGATGCACAAAGGTTTTAACCAAAGGCATCAATTGGTGCCACTTTAATCCTCTCTGTGCAAACCATTTAATATCCACATTTTGCAAATCTAGGTCTTTGTCAATACCTCTGTGTTCAGCATACCTTTTGCACCAGAAAACATAGCTGTGCCCAACAATCCATACTGTAAGCATTTTGAAGGGATGTCTGTAAGGAATCAAAAGATGTCTGTATTAACCCTGGGCAGAGTTTGCGGAGTTGCACTACGCGGAACACTGCGAAGTGCAAAAAAAACTCTGCCGCACTACGCGGAGCTCCGCAAGCGGCAGAGTACGATAGAAAAATGAGGTTCGCGGTGATTGCACAGTGCCGGATGCTTGTCCGCACTGTGCAATCATCGCAAACGGCACCATGCACAGCGCAAGCTGTCCCTGCTTTCCTTTTCTGCTGCTCGAGTACATTTTTACTCGAGCGGCAGCTTTCTCAACGCGAACGGACTGTTTCTCAATGCGAGCGGTCACGAGCATACGCGACCACTCGCAATGAGAAACCTGACCCCCCCGCGTTGAGAAATCTTGCCCGGGAGGTTGATTTTCCAAGCTCACGCTCGCCAACTTGATGTTGGCGATCGCAAACGAGAAAAAATCTCACCGGGAGGTTGATTTTCCTCGCTCGTGGTTGCCAACTTGATTTTGATGAACGCGAGCGAGGTAAAAAACTCCGCTCTGCGAGGCGGAGTTTTTTGAAACTCCACGATCTCCGCGTAACGCGGAGTGCGGAAAACTCTGCAAACTCCGCGAGCGGAGCGGAGTTCACCGCCCAGGGTTAGTCTGTAGCAGAGGTAGTCAGTTGGTAGAATGAGAGGTATCTAAAATGGTGGAGAACACGCTGTTTTTGAGAAAACCGATAACTGATTGGGTGATCATCAACAATGTGCACACAAAAATTGGATGCATGTTACTTTCCTGAAGACACATGTTTCTGATTGGTTATTAAAAAATGTTTGAAAGGTACAGGAGATAGGATAAGGTAATATTTTACAAAAGTCAACCACACCTGCTATTTACATTTGGAAGCTACTGTGCTGAATTTGAAAATATGGTGAACTTTTGACCTGCCAGTACAGTTGAATGTTGCAGAAACTGTTACTATGGAAACTGGCATTAAGCAGAATGGGGGAAGGGTTGAAACTTAACTGTGGTTTTAAAATATGAAATGCTAATTTAAATATAAGTGATATGCTATTAAAGTTAGTTTTCCCAAATCAGTAGTATGTTTAGACGTAGTGTGTTGTTAAAAAATAATACTAGTATTAGCGGAAATGGGTTTTTGAACTCCCGTAAGGGTTTGCGGCTCCATCGCGACGCTACACTGCGGCACTGGGAAGGAGTCGCGACTCCTATAAATTACAGACCCAGTTTGGGCAATTTTAGAAGACACTAAGAAAGGGTTAATATGTCTAACCAATTGAAATGTGTTTCAGAATTTGAAATAATGAAGGAACCATTTTGATTTGTTACTTACATTTATTTGTGTGCAAAAAGAGAGGGAAAGTTTTCCATTACTGACTTTACCTTGTTGAGAGTGGTGCATTACATTTATTGTGTGAGAAAGAAAATCTTTTATGAGTTTCTGATATTTGATATTCTGCAATACTATTCCAGAGGTGAGTTACACATTTGTAATGTGTGTTATGTATTGTGTAGTAGTGCTTCAGTCTTTGTAGTGGTATTTTTAACTTTGAAAAGCATTATTTTTAAAGTTTGCAAAATATTAGAGAAGTGCGGTGTTTGAAATATGTTACGAAATGTACAAATGTGTATTGTAGTTTGTTTTATTGAACTCAAAAGAAGATTGAAATATGTTGTACATAGAAATATGTGTGCTTTGGTAGATGGATTACTGATTATGGTACTTCGTATGAGTCTCTGGAAAGGTATAGTTGCAGTACGCCATATAAATTTAGGTGTCTGCTTGAAATGAGAAGTGCAATCTGTCAAGTTGAAAGGACTGCATGGTCTTGTGACTGAGGTATGTCTCTACTTGTATATGTATTTTCTCATGTGTTATGCATGTGAAGATGCTAGACATGTGAAACAGTGGTAAACAACTATTTGTCTGTTTCTTTTATGTATGATGGCGCTAGCAAAAGCCACAGACACATGCATGCATGTTTTCAAGAATATGGTAAGACTTACAGCAGTAACATGGGAAGGAATGCTGTTTAAAATTTATTTGGTAGCTGTAACATTCTCAGTAGTGGCATTAATAGTGAAGATGCAAGAGAAACGTGAGGATTCTTTTATGTATGATGCCACTAGCAAAAGGCACAGACACATGCATGCATGCTTTCAGGAATATAGTGAGACTTACAACAGTGACATGCGAAGGGTTGCTGCATAATATTTGGCTAGGCCCAACACTCTTAGTAGTTGCTGAATAGTGAAACTGCAAGAGAAACGTGAGGTTTAAGACATGTTGGCAGAGGGATTAGTGATTAGGCTACTTCGTATGAGTCTGTGGAAAGGTACAATTTAAGTACCCAGTATAAATTTAGGTGTCTGCTTGCAAGTGCAGTCTGTCAAGTTGAAAGGAATGCATGGTCTTGTGACTGAGGTATGTCTCTACTGGGTACATGTATTTTCACATGTGTTATGCATCTGAAGCTGCTAGACCTATAAAACACAGGTATATATCTATTTGTATGTGTCTTTTATGTATGATGCCACTAGCAAAAGGCATTGACACATGCATGCATGCTTTCAAGAATATGGTGAGACTTACAACAGTGACATGCAAAGGATTGCTGCTTTAAATTTGGCTAGGCCTAACACTTTTTTTTTTTTTTAATATGTTTTTATTTATTTATATCCGTGCAAACATAGCACTATACTTTAGGCCAGCATTACATTTCGTAGGCAAATATATATAAGAGGCAGCTCCTCAAGGATATACTACCGTCCTGTCAAGAGATACTAGCACATCCTAAACATTTGTATTGATACATACAGTAGTGTACTGGGATGTAAATAGGTCAGTCTTGTTAAAAAAACAACAAAACACATAACATCATAACTTTAACTTGCCCATCACCCTACCCCCTCCCACCAGAGTCACGTAAGGAAAACTTTATCCTGCAACTTGCAATACAGGCCAAATGATGTGTGTGCAGACAATTCTACCCTGCGCTCAGGGTATGAGAGGCCTATGGACTTGCTATTTCGTTGGGAAACATCTCCATACCTGCTACATAGGGTGAGGCAACAGATACTTTAAACAGTTACATCTCTGTCCGTATTTCTCCGCATGTCCAATTCCACCATGGGTGATTCACAGATCTCTCCTCTGTGCTTATTCCATTTCATCCATTTCTTATCCCACTTCTTTGGGCATCCTCTAGCTATGAAGACCGCTTTCTCCGCTATCATGCACCTGTCAAGCTCTTTTAGCCACACCGACACCGCAGGCGGTGCCACTCCACCCCATCCCTTCGCCAGTTCCCTTTTTACTAGTGTGTATCCCAGCGTCGCCAGTTGTTGTTCTATGTCAGTCAGGTCCGTGTCCTCCCATATATTGAGCAAACCCAATCTGGGTGTCAGGTGCATTTTCTTCCCGAATGCAGATTGCATATGCTTCGTGGCCATCTCCTCAGAGATCGCGCACCAGCGGGCATTCCCACAGTATATGATAGAAAGTCGCTGGCTGCCTACATCCCTTCAAACACTGGTTATCCGGCCTAGACCCTATTTTGGCCAGCGTTATCCCCGTCATATAGGAGCGATGCAGAATCCTGAGCTGTATTAGTCTAAATCTAAGCACTATGGCCGCCTCTCTAGGTGACATAAGAGCCTGTCGCCAATCCTCCTCATCGATCGGTCCCAGGTCTTCCTCCCATTGCTCCTTAAGCTTGCCGAAGGCATCTGGCAAATTATTACTAAGTTTTTTATAAGTCAAAGATATCGCCTTAGACTGCAGTGGCCCATCCAGCAGGCGATCCTCCAGAGGCGAGGAGTCCGGTATATTTTCGCAGCTCGGGAAGGCCGCCCGCAGGGCGTGCCTGATTTGCAGATATCTGAAAACCTCTCCCGGCGCCAACTGATAGCTCTTCTGGAGCTCCTCAAATTTGAGTATTGCGCCCTTTTTAACCAGATCTTTCACTGTCGAAATACCAATGACATCCCATCTGTCAAATCCTGGTTGATAGCACAGCATGCCTAATTTCTGCGCATACCATAGTGGCGTTGCCTGAGTGAGGACACCCGCCCATCCCAGCCGCGAAGTCACCAAACGCCAGATTTGCACCGTGTGCAGTGTTGGGCCAATATAGCTTTGTTTCTGTGTGCGGGAATATAGGGCACCCAAATAGCCCGAACGATCCATCTGGTACCTGTCTAAGGCAAAGGCCGGATCCGTTGGCGGGGCATACATCCAAGAGTTTACGACCACCAATTGGGAAGCCAGTAATACAGCCTGATGTCAGGCAGCGCTATCCCCCATCATACCACCCCTTCGTTAGTTTTTGAAACGAAATTCTAGGGGCCTTGCCATCCCATAACAGAGTGCGTACCTCCCCTTCAACCGCTACGAAATACGCGTCTGGAATTCGGTGTGGGCAGTTCTGGAGAATATACAAGAATCGCGGGAGCGCCAGCATTTTGAAAAGAGCAGCGCGGCCCACCAAAGACAGAGGCAGCGACCGCCAATGCTTAACATCCGTTCTCAGTCTGGCTAACGGGGGCGCCAGGTTGCGGCTGTAAAAGAGAGCTGGGTCAGACGTGATAAAGACTCCTAGATACTTAAAGCCCTCTTCCGCTACCACTAACACACAGTCTCTTGGGAGACAGGGAGTTTTCCCATGTAAAACAAACACTACAGATTTATTCCAGTTTATTGCATATCCTGAGTATTTCCCAAAGTTTGTGAAGATATTCAGAACAGTGTGTATAGACTCGTATGGGGAGGCCAGGTAAAGCAAGATGTCGTCCGCATATAGGGATATTCTGTCCTCACACTCCAACGACCATCTAAGACCTCGCACCCTCACATCCCGGCGGATCCATGCCGCGAGGGGCTCCAACATCAGGGAGAACAGCATCGGGGACAGTGGACATCCCTGTCTGGTGCCCCTTCGTAGCGTAAACGTATGTGACGTGTAGTTGTTGACTCTCACCTGCCCCTGGATGTCGGTATATACCAGCTTCACCCAGCTTATAAATTTAGGGCCCAACCCAACCCTCACCAGCACTTCGAAGAGGTATGGCCACTCAATCGAATCGAATGCCATTGAGGCATCCAAGAACAATATAGCAGCATCTTCTCTCAAAAATTTCCGTCGGGCCATCACATTGTGCAATCGGCGTATATTAAGAGCTGTATTTCTCCTGGGCATGAAGCCAGATTGATCTGGGTGCACTAAGGAGGAAATTACAGTTCCTAGGCGTGTGGCAAGTACTTTGGCTAAGATCTTCGCCTCTACATTTATCAGCGAGATGGGCCTGTACGAGCTACAATCTTCCACAGGCTTTCCTGTTTTATGAATAACAACTATACTAGCCAGACGCTGGTCTACTGGCAAGACACCCTTCTCACAACTTTCCTCATACATTGCCCGCAGATGTGGGACAACCTGAGAGGCCATAACCTTAAGGAACTCAACGGGGTGCCATTTGGCCCCATCGCCTTCCCCGACTTAATTTGGCCAATGGCTTTCTGGATTTCTCCGTTTGTCAGATCTTCCTCCAGCGCATCCCTGTCCAGCTTCGAGAGAGTCGGAATGTCACTTTCTTCCAAGAGCTGGCGCGAGTCCTCTGCCGTATACCTAGTGGAGGGAGAATATACCCCTTCAAAGTAGCCTGCAAATGCTTCCGCTATATCCTTGGGATGACAAAGCACCTCTCCACTAGACAATATTAGGCGGGGCACCCACCTCGTCCCCTGTTCTCTCCTTTCCAGCCAAGCTAATGTCTTCCCCGCCCTATCTCCCAGCTCGTACAACCTGTGTTGGGCGGCCCCAAGCTTAGCCATCATGTGTTCACGCGCCTTAAGTCTATACTCCTCTTGTTTCAGCATCAAACTATGTAGTGTATCTTCTGAGGGAGTACGTGCATGTTCCGCCTCAAGTCCACGAAGCTCCTCCTCTAAGTGGACTAGGAGCTTGCGCCTATTTGCAATATATTTCGTTTTCAGTGAGAGAGCATACCCCTTTAGGACCACCTTATATGCTTCCCATATCGTTTGGGCCGAGTCCACCGATCCCAGATTCTCGGTGAAAAAATTTCCCGTTTGCACACAGAGCTCTTCCTTGATATCAGGTATTTTCAACAGCCACGGGTTAATCACTATAGTATGTCTCAGCTGTCGATCCCCGTAAGTAAATTCTACCCCAACAGGGGAGTGATCCGAGATACCTCTGGGTAGCGTCCGGGGAAGCCTAAAATTGCCTATAGAGGCCGTATATGTTAGAAAATAATCAATTCGGGAAAGACTACCATACACACTTGAAAAGTACGTATATTTGGAATCCGCTGCTTGCAACTCCCGCCCCACATCTGAGAGGCCCATAGCCGCGGTGAACTCCGCCATAAGTTCGTTTGGTCTGGCCCCCTGTCTCTGCGGGTATCTGTCAACCGTATCATCCATTGTCATATTGTAGTCTCCGCCCATTATCAAGGTGCCGTCAGGGAGTCTTGTCAATACTTTGCCCAGATCCGCTAAGGCAGCTCTACCCAATGCCGGTGGCAGATAAACAGAAACTATATTAAGGGCCCTTCCTTCCCACTGGGCTTCGGCCACAGCAAACCGTCCCCCGGGTCGGTCCATGTCTTGTGCACTATCAAGGGTATGCCTTTTTTAATCAGAATACACGTTCCCCTGGAGCCAGTGGTATAATCGGCATGCACCAGGAGCCGGTATCCCCACCTGTTAAGAGCCCTGCTTTTGTTTCCCACTAAGTGGGTTTCTTGCAGTAGAACAAGATCCGGGGACTGTCTCTTCAGATATTGTTGGACAGTCCCTCTCTTTATTTTATCCCCCAATCCGCGGACATTCCAGGACAGGACAGAGAGCACTGATTCCCTATCACCCCCCACCATATAGCACGGTTTCATCTACTATCTGACAGGTCTGCATTATAACAAATAAATCCTGACTCATCCCACCGATAAAAGTAACACTTTCCCACCTATGTCCGCCATTTTCGAAGCTAGCCTGAAAGTTGCTGCATGGCCACACATTACATTGATAGGTTGACGTGTCACAGAAGCGCATACGTGTCAGCGTGTCCACCTCATGCCTGAGGATCACACACCCACTTTGTATTGCGGCCAAACAATAAAGGACTCTGGAACACCCCCTCCCCCATCCCCCCATCCCGACTCCCTCAACTCCCATCCCCCTCCCTGCCCCCTGCCCGTGGATTTAAAACTACCCACCCCCAAACATGGCAGAGTGCCTCTCTCCCCCCCGAAATGCTAAAAATGGACGGGGTAAACTGATCCCCCTTCCCGCAGGTACACATCACAATTGACTTGTCTCTTAGCCATCCACACTTAATGATATCTTATTCCTTTCAGATCACTTCAATGAAGCCCATCAGCCTGTATCTGTACTTTAGGTCCACTCAGTTACACTGTCACATAATGATGGGTATTTCCACCCCTCCCCCAGTCCCCCTACTTGCACTTCCAGCCGCTCCAGGACTCTCCAGTCTCATAGCCCCAGTTCATCAGTCCTGCTTCTGCAGCTGACTGTCCGTTTCTGCAGAGCCAGAGTCCATCCCCTCCGTGCGGACCCCTCTGTGCTGGCCACGGCCCCCAGGTCGATCTCTCCTGTGGCTTCCCACTGTACTGCAGCCTTCCATCCATTCCCAGACTGCCTCTGGTGAGTCAAAGAACCACGACTTGCCCTCAGATTCCACTCTCAGCCGCGCAGGAAAGAGCATCGCATATTTCACCTCCCGATCTCGCAGTTCCTTCTTCACCGCCTGAAAGCTGCGACGTTGAGCTTGAACCTTGGCCTTAAAATCAGGAAAGAAAGCCACTTCATAGTTATCTATCTTCAGGGGGGGATTCGAACGTGCCGTCTGCAGGATAGTGTCTCTATCTCGAAAGTTGAACACCCGAGCAATAAGGGGCCTCGGGGGCGCGCCTGGTCTCGGTCTACCCCCTGGTACCCTGTGGGCTCGTTCAATAGAGAAATAGCTGGACAAGGTCTTAGGTTTAAGGTGTGTCGTTATGAGATCTTCCACGTACAGGTCAGCAGCCGGCCCCCCGTTTTCTCCGGAACCCCTAGGATACGAATGTTATTGCGTCGGGCCCGGCCTTCGTAATCATCAAGCTGTTGCGACATTCTGTCCTGCTTCTTCTGCATTTCAAGCATTTGCATTTGAAGTTCCGAAGTATCTGTCTGCAGGGCACTTGTTACTATCTTGAGCTCTTTGACCTTCTCGTCCATCTTTTGAGGTCGGCTCTGATTAGGGAAACCTCTACGGTGACCGTGTCTACTGACGCACGCACACCATTTATTGCCGCCATGACATCGTGGAGAGTCGGCTCCGGGTCTTTTGTAGAGGCGGCTGCCCCTCCATCCTTCTCCGCTTGCGGCGATTCACCTCTTTCATCATTTTTGGACCATGCGAATTTCGCTAGCTGCTTTTGGGTGCTGGCCTTGGGACCTCTCCCCCCCGTCGCCATGCTGCACACCTCCTGATCGTCCACCGGGTGAGAGCACCAGGTGGCCCCGCAAGGGCAACCCTGTGGCGAGATGGACCAAGCCCGCACTGAATGTTTCGGGCGCAACCGCTGCTTTACCTCGACCCTCAACACACGTGTTACTCCAAGCAGACCACTGCCACTTGCACGCGTCGTCCTCGACCACTGTCCACGCCACCTGAGCTCAACATTCACTAGTGTATGAGTGACGGCGTCCAACCCTTTTCCTCCTCTATATATGTGAGTGACAAAACGCTCCCCGGCCCCCACACCTGCGCTCGGATAGGTCGTCTTCCTTCAGGCAGATTGGGGCTTCTCCCCACCTCAGTAGCAGCCCCGCAATACACACTTTGCCGCTCCCGTGGTCACACAGAAAGGGCTTGCGTCTTCTGCACCTCTCCGGTTCAGATATAGGGAATCTTTTAGGGTCACTCTCCCTCCATCCAGGACGCCCCTTGCAATTGGTACCTCAGCGTGTACCGCATCTGCTCCAGGTCTGCACCTCCAGAGTCTCTCACTCGTGGCCACTCCTGCCCCGCCCCCATGTCAGGTGTCTTCCACAGGGCCCTTGTTCCCGGTCGTCTTTGAAAGGCCCAACCAGTCTCGGCCGCAGTGTAAAATACTTGCTCAGGGGCCAGTGTCTCGCCCAGGTTTCGTCTACCCTTGTGCCCCCCCGGATCGCAGGTACAGCAGGGCAGTCGGGCAGCCCTTCTCTAGGACGGAGGCTTCTGCCTTCTTTCCTCCTCCTGGCACCAGCAGGCAGTAGGTCTTTCCGGGGACCGCCCCTCCAGTAAAAGTCAGAGGCCCGGGCGAGGCCTCCTCCACTCACAGGCCTCAGGCCGGGACCTCGATTTGCCCCTGTCGGTCCACTGGGCCACGTCAGATTACCCTGACACGTGCCTTCACCACCCGTTTCAGCGTCCACGTTCAGCCAGCTCAGTTAGTTGGGACTTCCGACGCATCGGCTGCGACTCCGTACCCCCTCGTGGGCCCCCAAGCCTCCTCACCTCCAGTCCGCCGATGCCCGCACAGCGCGGCTCGTTGTTCAGGCCTCAGAGCCGTGGCCCCCGGCAGAATGGCCCGCGCCGGGCTTTCCTTCTCTGTCCGCTTTGTCAGGCCGATTCCGTTTTTCGCCGCCTCGGGCCCCCCGTTTTTACTCCGTCTGCGCCGGGAGCACCTCGCCAGCGGCCTCCGGGCCCACAGTGTGCAGTCCCCGCCTCGGCCAGAGGACACGGACTACCACGCTCTGTATCCAGAAGCACTCTTCACCAGGAGCCCCAGAGTCGCCCAGGGGGTCCGGGGGTGGAGCACTCACGCTTCAATGTATAATTTTTGGTGGATGGCCCAAGATAGCACAGGATAAGCGCTGGGAAGGAAGGAGCTCGTTCAGGCTGCGGCCATTCTCGACGGCTGCTAAGCCACGCCCCCTAGGCCTAACACTTTTAGTAGTCACTGAATAGAGAAGCTGTAGGAGAAAAGTGAGGTTTAAGACATGTTGGCAGAGGGATTAGTGATTAGGCTACTTTGTATGAGTCTGTGGAAAAGTACACTTGAAGTATGCTGTATATATTTAGGTGTCTGCTTGAAATGGGAAGTGCAGTCTGTAAAGTTGAAAGGACTGCATGGTCTTGTGACTTAGGTATGTATCTACTTGTACATGTATTTTCACACGTGTTATGCATCTGAATATGCTAGACCTATAAAACACAGGTATACATCTATTTGTATGCTTCTTTTATGTATGATGCCACTAGCAAAAGGCACAGACACATGCATGCATGCTTTCAGGAATATGGTGAGACTTACAACAGTGACAAGTGAAGGGTTCCTACTTTATATTTGGATAGTCTCAACACTCTCAGTAGTCACTGAATAGTGAAACTGCAAGAGAAAAGTGAGGTTTAAGACATGTTGGCAGAGGGATTCGTGATTAGGCTATTTCGTACGAGTCTGTAGAAAGGTACACTTGAAGTACGCCGTATAAATTTAGGTGTCTACTTGAAATGGGAAGTGCAGTCTGTCAAGTTGAAAGTATTGCATGGTCTTGTGACTGAGGTATGTCTCTCCTTGTACATGTATTTTCACATGTGTTATACATCTGAAGATGCTAGACCTATAAAACAAAGGTATACATCATTTTGTATGTTTCTTTTATGTATGATGCCACTAGCAAAAGGCACAGACACATGCATGCATGCTTTCAGGAATATGGTGAGACTTACAACAGTGACATGCAAAGGCTGCTTTATATTTGGCTAGGCCAAACACTCGTAGTAGTCGCTGAATAGTGAAGCTGTAGGAGATAAATGAGGTTTAAGACATGTTGGCAGAGGGATTAGTGACTAGGCTACTTCGTATGAGTCTGTGGAAAAGTACACTTTATGTACCCTGTATAAATGTAGGTGTCTGCTTGCAAGTGCAGTCTGTCAAGTTGAAAGGAATGCATGGTCTTGTGACTGACGTATGTCTCTACTTGTACATGTATTTTCACATGTGTTATGCATCTGAAGCTGCTAGACCTATAAAACACAGGTATATATCTATTTGTATGTTTCTTTTATGTATGATGCCACTAGCAAAAGGCATTGACACATGCATGCATGCTTTCAGGAATATGGTGAGACTTACAACAGTGACATGCAAAGGGTTGCTGCTTTTTATTTGGCTAGGCCAAACACTCATAGTAGTCGCTGAATAGTAAAGCTGTAGGAGATAAATGAGGTTTAAGACATGTTGGCAGAGGGATTAGTGACTAGGCTACTTCTTATGAGTCTGTGGAAAGGTACACTTTAAGTACCCAGTATAAATGTAGGTGTCTGCTTGCAAGTGCAGTCTGTCAAGTTGAAAGGAATGCATGGTCTTGTGACTGACGTATGTCTCTACTTGTACATGTATTTTCACATGTGTTATGCATCTGAAGCTGCTAGACCTATAAAACACAGGTATATATCTATTTGTAGGATACCTACTTTATTTTTGGCTAGGCCCAACACTCTCAGTAGTCGCTGAATAGTAAAATTGCAAGAGAAAAGTGAGGTTTAAGACATGTTGGCAGAGGGATTCGTGAATAGGCTACTTTGTATGAGTCTGTGGATAGGTACACTTGAATTGAAGTACACCATATAAATTTAGGTGTCTACTTGAAATAGGAAGTGCAGTCTGTCAATTTGTAAGGACTGCATGGTCTTGTGACTGAGGAATGTCTCTACTTCTACATGTATTTTCACATGTGTTATACATCTGAAGATGCTATACCTATAAAACACAGGTATACATCTATTTGTATGTTTCTCTTATGTATGATGCCACTAGCAAAAGGCACAGACAATTGCATGCATGCTTTCAGAAATATAGTGAGACTTACAACAGTGACGTGAAGGGTTGCTGCTTTATACTTGGCTAGGCCCAACACTCTTAGTAGTCAGTGAATAGTGAAGCTGCAAGAGAAAAGTGTTATTCAAGACATGTTGGTAGATGGATTAGTGATTAGGCTATTTTGTATGAGTCTGTGGAAAGGTATCATTGGAGTATGCCGTATAATTTAAGTTGTTTGCTTGGAATGCGAAATGCAGTTTGTCAAGATTAAAGGTCGCATTGTCTTGTGACTGAGGTATGTCTCTACTTGCAGACCTATTCTCATACGGGTTATGCATCTGAAGATGCTACACATGTGTAACACAGGTATACAACTATTTGTATGTTTCTTTTATGTATGATGCTTCCAGTAAAAGGTAGAGATGCATGCATGCATGTTTTCAGGAATATGATGAGACTTACAACAGTAACATTGCAAAGATTGCTGTTTTGAATTATTGGAGTTCTCTTGCTTCTTTCTGCACTTCTCTTGTCTCTTTCTGTACCTCTTTTGCTTTTTTCTGCAGCCCTTTTTCCTCTTTCTGCAGCTCTCTTGCCTCTTTTTACACCTCTCTTGCATTTTTCTGCACTTCTCTTACGTCTTTCTGCACCTCACTTTCCTTTCGGCACATCTCTTGATTCTTTATGCACTCCTCTTGCCTCTTTTTGCACATCTGTTGCTTCTTTCTGCACTTGTCTTCCCTCTTTCTGCATCTCTATTGGTTCTTTTGGTACTCATCTTGCCTCTTTTTGCACCCATTTTGCCTCTTTCTGCCCACCTCTTCTCTCTTTCTGAACCTCTCTTGCCTCTTTGCGCATCTCTCTTGCCTCTTTCTGCACCTGTCTTGCTTCTTTTTGTACCCCCTTGCCTTTTTGTGCACCCGTCTTCCCTGTTTTGCTCTTCTTTTCCCTCTTTCTGCATCTCTTTTGCCTCTTTGTGCACTTTTCTTGCATGTTTGTGCACCTCAGTTGTTTCTTTGTGCACCCCTATTGTCTCTTTGTGCACCTGTGCTGCCTCTTTCTGTATTTCTCACATTTTTAGTAGCTGTGTTGTTCTTTGAGTATTTCTTTTCGGTGGGCCAGATTCACAAAAGTAATCTGAGACAAAATCCTAACTTTATGACTTTTGGTATTCACAAAAGTCATTTAGGAGTAGTAAAGTTAGGATTCCTAACTTTACTACTCCTTAACTGAGAAAAATCCTAACTTTATGACTTTTGGTATTCACAAAAGGCATTTAGGAGTAGTAAAGTTTGGAATCCTAACTTTACTACTCCTAAATGCGTTTTGTTAATACCGAAAGTTGTAAAGTTAGGATTTTGTCTCAGATTACTTTTGTGAATCGGGCCCTGTGTTTCTAAACCTTTTTTTTCTTTCTGTCCCTTTCTTTCTCTTTCAGCACCTTCTTTCCTATTTCTGCAGTTCTCTTGCTTGTTTCTACACTTTAGTTTTTTTATTTGTAATAAAGAGAATAGCAATGTAATTGTAAGTAATTGCTTACTAGTTATTATGAATATTGATATGTAACTAATTTAAAATTGTTAATTCATGTAACAAACTATTGAAACTGTTCTTTGTTTTTTAGAAAATTATTTTGTTTGGATCACAAATTGAAGATGGCAAGAAAACATGAAAAGAGAAGACAACAAAAAAAACAGAACTACTTAAAGAAAAGTAAAAAGAGTGTATTAGAAAAAGATCAAAATGTTACTAAGAATAAAGTCTGTTCTGCTAAGAGCACTAAACAGTTTCTTAAAACAGTTGCAGAGAGAATAAAGAAAGACAATAATAATGAAAGGAAAGATTTTTAATGGTAAAAAAACATTAGTTTTTGGAAAAACAACACATGTTCTAAAAAGACAAAAACAATTTAAAGAGATATATATATGAATGTTTCGAAGTAGAGTAATTCAAAATGTATTAAACATTGTAAAAAGTATAAAAGAAGATCAGCAGCATATAAGAAGAAGCAACACATTGAAAGTGTAGTAGATACTCCTTTTGAATTGAAACAAAAATTATGTATATTAATATTGAAGAGAATGAGAACATTGAATAAAACAATGGTGTTTATGAAAGAGAAAAGAAAAAGAAAAAGACTTGTTAATAGAAGTAACTTTTGTAAATCTTTTACTGGTGAATGGAAGCACACTTCTAGTACTGAGCCTTTTTTTAATGAAGAAAGCTACTTTCAACAGAACACATTAGTACATGCAGTTGATACTAGTGGTCGATGCTATGAGATGAAAGATGGTTGTCCCATTCCAAAAGAAAAAATGGTTGTTAGGAGTTTAGAAGAAGTAATAGCTGAAAAAGTTCAAGGGAGGCATACACAAGCTCCTGTATATAAGTGGGATTGTAGCAGTATTTGCAGCATTCAACAGGAATCTATTGACATATTGCGAATGTTTTTACGGGAGTATGCAAAAGAAAGTCTTAAACAGAAGATTAAGATGTTACAAGGACTAGATTCATGTGAAATAAGAAAATATACTAACTTGCAGGGTCATTCTCTGGCTTGTCTTTCAAGAAAAGTGTGTAAAGGTACTTTTCATCATTTAAGAATGTTAGCAGTACACCACTCAGAAATGCAGAAGTTAGTAAGGAGACTCTATTATGTAAAAACTCTGCATTATGTTTAAGTGAAATGAACACAGCTCTTTTGCGCGGTTCAGTGTCAGATGTACAAAAAGTTTGTGATGATATACAGTTTCGTTTTTTGGTTCACAAGAGGAGTGTGGAGAAAGTGAGAGCTTGATAAGTGTAGGTGTTGAAGAACACGGGAAAGACATTAGTATTGATGAGTTTGCAGAAGAAATTACAAAGTTTAAGACAGTTTCATGTGAAAAGCCAAACTATGTTTGTATTTGATGTTGACGTACTCATTATAGAAGTCAAACTAAGAATGTTGAATTATATTTAAAAAGTGAAAGTGAAAATAATGATGAGTGGTAGCAATTTGGTGCTTATTTGTTGGTAGAAGGTCAGTTTGAGTTTGCTGCTGATCAAGTTATTTGTAAATATTGTTACAATAAATTAGAAGAGAACAAAATGCCAGCTAGAGCAGTACATAACAACTTAGAGTTGGTAGCTATTCCCCAGGAACTGGCAGATTTGAATGCATATGAGTCCATTATTATTCAATCTGTACACCCATTTCAAGCCATAATTTGTATGGAGCCTAAAACAGGTAAGCTGCCACCAACAGATTTACAAAGAGGTCTGAAAGGAAGAGTTGGGTACTAACCTTTAGATGTTAAGAAAAATATTGAAACTGTTGGTGTAGACAGGGAGAAAAATGAGCCAGCAGTTATTCTAGTAAATGATGTACCAACAAAGAGTCGAAAAATATGGCAAGAGTTTGTAGATGTTAATAAACTTCAAAAGGCTACATTATATCTGGTACCGTATAATATGAATTATAAGAATGTAAATGTTGATGAACAGGTAACATGCTTAGAAGAGGAAACACAAATTTCAAGTGGCCAAATAGAAAAAGTGGACAAGTCCAGGAGTGAAGAGATTTGTGAACATTATACATCCTCTACATTCAAATGAAGTGATAGGAAACAGTATGGAATTATTTCAAATGAAGGAAGCAAAGGGAACTCCCATGAGTGTATGGGAAAAAAGTTTAAAAGATCATTGTTTTCCACAGCTGTTCCCCACTGGAGAAGGTGGACAATTTGATGCAGGAGCTGTACGGATTCCAGCTTCAGAATACCGCTCGACAAGATTGTACTCTGAAGATCTAAGATTTCGACAGTGCATTCCATATATATATTTCATCTTCTGTTTGAAAGGGATTCATCTGCACTTTCATATGCAGTGAACCACATATTAAAAACAGGAGTTCATCTTCCACATGTTTCTGCAAAATAATTCATGGACAAAGTTCAACAAAGAGATGAAAATTTAGAATCACAGTTAATGAATTTGATGGCATGTCAACGTGGTACCAATGAATATTGATTTTGTCGCCACAGTGAACTTAAATGTATGTTAAGAAACTTAGGTACACCAACATGGTTTGTAACATTAAGCTGTGCTGAATATGCGTGGGAAGAGTTAGTTGAATTTCTACGAGAAGCAAATTCAAATGTAAAAAATATTGAATTGAAGACACCTGGAGAACTCTGTTCCTTGGATCCTGTAAATGTCTGCAGGTATTTTAACAATAGGTTTTAAAGTAAGTTGTCATTTATCTGCAATAAAAATATTCCTCCTCTTGGAGAAGTTACTGATTTTTTGGGGCAAAAAGAGTACCAAGCCAGAGGTGCTTCTCATATTCACATGGTATTATGGATAAAGAATACTCCAACATTTGGAACTGATACTGATGAAACTGTTTTGTCTTTCATCAAACAGTATGTTACATGTGCCATTCCATGAGAAGGAGGAGAAAAGAGCTTGAGACAACAAGTTTTACGGTAAGTGAAAATGGAAATTTGATACAAAATGTCGTTTTGGATTCCCACGTCCAATAATTTCTAAAGAAGAGTAAATAGCTTTTTGACAGCAGTAAGGCATACAATAACTCGTAAATCTACAAAGAATACATACAACTTAAAAAGAACCAAAGATTCAAAGTATATTAATGACCACAATCCAGTTTTTTTGAAAATGTGGAATGCAAACATGGATATTCAATATGTTGCAGATAATACAATTACTGTTGCTCGCTATGTTACATCATATATAACCAAATCTGAAAAGACAGAGATGAAAGAAATGTGGGAAGAAATTTCACAAGAGAAGAGTCTGTACAGTTTTAGCTTGAAAATGCTTTCCCATCGAGAGATTGGATTCTATGAATGTTCGGGTCGCTTGAGCTCTGCCAGTTTATATTCAAAGTCAAGAGGAATCATTTGGGTAAGTTTAGGTCTTGCCTCCACACGAAATAGAGTATTGAAATCTTTACAAGAAATCGAATACTTAGCACAGAATGAACCAAAAAGTACATATATTGTTAAAACTAATATGTTGGATACATACTATCCCAAAAGGAATCCACATCTGGAAAACCTATGTCTGTATGAAATACTTCAACATTACAGCTTTAAAAGAAAAGTTACAGGAAATATAAAAGAAGAAAAATATGCAGTAATTGGATGTGACGGCTGTTTAGTAAAGCATGCCAAAGGAAATCTTATTAACCACAGAAAACTCAGTTGCGAAAATCCAGATAAGAGGGAACTGTTCTATTTAGCACTTCTGCAACTGTTCAAGCCTTGGCGTAGTGAAACGGAATAACTTGGAGATTTCGACTGCTATGAAGATTCTTTTAATGCAAGTAAAGATATCATTCAATGCATAATTTTCCCTACATATCTACAAATGTTAAATGATGAGACTGAACAAGAAAGTACTATTGCAGCTGAAATAGCTAGAGACATTTCTCAAGATAGTCAAAGTTCAGGTCCACTAAGTCAAGATCCACTGGGACAACCAATTATCGAAAATGAAGCAGCAATAGCCATTAAAAAGGTAGAAACTGCAATGCAACAAGCACAACAGGATATTATTCAGTTGGAAAAATTAGAAGAACAACTAAATATTGAACAAAAAGAAATATATCTACAACTGACACAACAGATACAACATGGTTTGCTGCATAAAAAAAGAAAATGCCAATGTTCATCATTTAAACCTATTCTAATGTACATCAGTGGTCAAGCTGGAACAGGAAAAAGTTTCTTAATTAAAGTTTTGACCAGTTATCTACACACAACTACAGAATCACATTAATCTTGTGTTGTAACAGCTCCAACTGGATTAGCAGCACACAACATTAAAGGGATTACTTTACATAGATTACATATGCTACCAGTTGAACATGATAATACATTAGAATATCAGAAGCTATCTGGAGAAGCTTGTTATGAAGCGTCAAGAGTACTGAAGAAAATGAAACTTTTTATCATTGATCAGGTGAGCATGGTCTCAAACTTAATGCTTGCCTTTGTACACTTGAGAATGCAACAGACTTTAAAAACCGATTACGATGTTCTGTTTGGAGTAAAACATTTAACTGTATTTGGAGATCTACTACAACTAACTCCTGTAAAAGAACAACCTGTTTTAAAACACTTGTCCATGATGACACAAGGAAATATTTGGGAAGTATTGGAAATGTGAATATTTGTTTACATTTTGAATATAAAGAACTTATTAAGAATATGTGACAAGCAAGTGATGAAGATTATGGAAATATTCTTCAAGACATGAGAATTGGTGTCTTGACAAAACATGGTATACAAGCTTTAGAAAGGTGGCTACTAAGGAACTTGTATACAACTGGAAACACAGCGGCTGAAGTAATGTACAATAAGCTTTGAGAAAAGATGTCTATAGTTTGCCTAATGCCTACACTGCAAGAGTGTTCTACATTTAATCAAGAACTTTTGAAACTGGAAAAACAACAAATAGTGGAAATTGAAGCTATTGATAAAATTGAACACCAGGGAGTGACTATTCTTCTTACAGAGAAACTACAGGCTAAATTGCATTCTTTGTAAAAGTCTGTATCTAAAACTGCAGGCTTAGAAAAGACTTTACATGTATGTATAAACTGTTGGCTAATTTTACGGCGTAATTTGAATGTTGAAGAAGGTTTAGTAAGTGGAGAAATGAGAAAAGTTGTTGATTTTGTAAAATTTTAGAAAAGAGATGGAATAGAATTTTTGATTATAAAATTTGATCAGATTAAAGAGGTAAGACAGATTGGGCGTTCTGTTGTACGTTTTTGCTTGGAAAAGATTTGTATGTTCGGCGAAAACAGTTTCCTTAGTCTTTAGCATATGCAGTAACTATTCATAAATCTCAAGGTTTAAGTATAGACAGTGCTTTTTTAAATATTGGAAGTACAGTGTTCAAAGAGGGAATGGCATACGTTGTTTGCCTCGAGTAAGAACATTGTCTGGTTTGTATTTGATAGATTTCGATGAGAAAAAGGTTAGTGCTGTTGCAAATTGTGTAAGAGAGTATCGTTTAAGAAGACTTTATACAACTGATTTAGTAGAATATCGCATATATGAGAAATGTGTAGTGTGTCCAAAACGGAAATATGTCAAACATTCAACTGAAGTTCAAAACAAGAAAACAATTGAAGAGAAACTTGAAGGCGTAAAGAAAAAGAAAATGGAAACTGTTGGTGACATTGTAGGATACCAGTTGGAAAATAGTTCACGTATCAACTGTTATGCTAAAGTGATTCTGAATGTTGTGTTTTATATACAAGATCTTCATCATGAAATCATGGGAAATCTTGAAAAAGATTCTGTTCTGTACTACATCATGTATTTCAAAAGATGGTAACTGACAGAAGTAAAATCCATACTGCTTCTGGCATTCGGCATCTTTTGGATATATGTACTGGTTCTTTGACATTTACTCTTAATATAAAACAAGATGCACAAGAATTTCTAATCCTTATGCTTGGAGTATTAGAACATGAAGGAATACAGATTGAAAACTTATTTGGACTAAGTTACAGTTGGGATCATAAATGTGAAGAGTGCTCATTTACTTCTACCACTGAAATACAAACAGAACGATTCATATACCAGGCTGCAAGTCAGTACCTTTTAACAAATTGATAAAAACAGCCAATCAGGACATAAGATGTTCGCATTGTAGATCAGACATGTTGTCTACATTAAATATAGAAAGATTTGGAAAATATCTAATTTTAATGCTACAGCATTGAAGAGCAAATGGAAGAAAATAGAAAACCAAAATGTTTTATTACAAGTCAAATATCTATTTCAGGAAGAACTTTTATAGCAGTGGCTATTATTTTCCATGAATGACCTACTACAACATCTGGACACTATACTCTGTATTTAAAGTGTAATAAAGGATGGACACATTGCAATGATGCCCACTTGGAATTCAAACCTAGATGCCTTATGAATTACCAAATTCATATTTGCTATTTCTGCAGCCAAAGCTTTGAGTACATCATTCGGCCTATTGGGAAGATGTGAACAGAAAGTAGACAGGAGTGCAAACTATTTGTATTTATAATTAGTGTTAGGAATATTATTTGCGTTAATTGATATTGCATTTGGAAAATTGTGTTTAAAAGGAAATAGTTTATATATTTGTTGTCTATATTGTACCAGATCTAAATGAGAGTCTATATTTTGGCAAATGTATTTGAGATAAATAATAGAGTTAATGTAGATGAAGGAAGTAATTAACAAAGTGTAGATAGGAAAAAACATAGCTACAAATATTGATGATGATGTTCTACGCTGATTTTATTTTTCTTCAATCAATATGATTGTTTTTATCCCCACTGTTCAATGATGACACTACATTGAAATCACTGTGTATGATGAAGTTAAGTGGAATCTGAAAACAGCAAAAAGGGAAACAAAAAATATCATGTAATTCTAAATTTATGTTGTGTTCTTAAAAATATAATATTATAATTTCTGTAATATGTTATCATTAAATAACAGTTTTTCTTTTTCTTCTGTATAGTAGCCACTGTTGACGTTTGAAAAGAGTTTTAATGCTGTTTAGATAATACTACTCTAAAATACTTCTACTGAGTAATGTATCTAAATTACTTGAAAGATAAGTGTAGGAGAGTAGGATCTGCTTCACATGGGTACCCCCACTTTTTGCTGATGCTTCACTGTTTTTTGACCTTAGTCTGGCTGGGGCCCTGCTAATCAGAACCCCAGCCTAGCTGCTTCCTCTCTAAAATGGTTTCCATGTGCCTTAGGCACATCTCTGATTGGAATCTGGAGTGCCCTTATAAGTCCCTAGTATATGGTATACTATGTACCCAGGGCATAGGTACCTCAGAGGCCTACCAGGGGCTGCAGCATGTATTGTGCCACCCCTGGAAGGCCATCCAAACTGACACCACCGGTCTGTTACTGCAGCCTGGGTAAGGTGGTGCATGCACCCCTTACTGTGATATAGGCTACCTATATCACTATATACATACACACATATAAACCTATAAGTCACTCCTATGGCAGGCCTTATCAATCCTGAAGGCAGAGTGCGTGGTTCCTATGTGAGAGGGTGCCCCTGCATGAGCAGGGCCCCTCTGCAGCATTCGGAGACCCTTCTCTGATGCTGTTTGTAGTGCAGCCTGACCATATACTCTTAAGCGCATTATAACCTCGCGTTAAATGCTAACTTTGGGATGGCTGCACGGAAACATGTCGTGTTTGGTGTCAAACACCTTGGAATACTACCCCCCCACCAGTTCTGGCGGCGGGGGTAGCATTCCACCCTTCTAGAGGGAAAGACATGTACACACCGGTATGCCTGGTACTGACTTTCCAAGCCCTGGCATCACAAAATGGATGCCGCTGCCACAGACACGAGTCTGGCCTCCTGCTGCTGACCGAAACTCCGGCAGGGGAGGCCTGGACAATAGGTTTCCTGTCCCAGGGAGGTGTGACCACCTCCCCAGACAGGATAGTGTGTATTGGGGCTGTGCGGGAGCACTCTCTGGTGCTTTGAAGTCCTGCACTGGGGGCACACTTGGTGTCCCTGTGCATACCCCAGTTCAAACTGGCTCAGGGGCTTCTAGCCCCTACTCTGGCGCGAAACTGGACAAAGGGAAAGGGGTGTAACCACCCCTCTGCCCTGACCCTCCCATAGGTGGGGTCACAGAGTATGTCCAACCCCCTACCTTAGTATAAGTAGGGGAACCCAGTCCTTAGGACTTTAGATTTACCTGGACAAAACTCTGATACAGAATCCTGGACCTTCGACGCTCTACTTTAAGATTAGAGGCCTGAAGAATCTCCCTTGGGGTCAAGGAGTGACTCCCCTGCTTGGCAGGCACCAAAGAAGCAATTGTCCGGACTGCATCGCCAAAGCTCCCGTCGGACGCCGAAGTCTTTGCATCACCTGAGCTGGATTTCCAGACTTCCCCGAGGCTGCCCTGAGTTCCCAGCAAAGCTGAGGCCCGTAGCTGTCGTGGGTAATGTGGAACCGTGACCCCTGGACACCGAACGCATTTGCAAGTGCATCCTCTTCTGGGTCTCCCACGAAGTCGTGCTTTGGGCTCCGAGTATCCCCAGCCTCTAGCACCAACTGTACCGAAGATCACTGGCCTCCACTCCACGAGTGTCCTGTGAGCCAGCTCCACGTGCACCGTCTCGAGGCTCCTTCGCGGTCGCTAGTCCGTTGGCTAGTAGGCCCTCCCGAAGGCCAATCTTTTTATGCTTGGGCTCCCTGGTTGCTCCAGGTGTGCCCTGACTTATCCTTGCTGGGTGAGTCCTCCAGACCTTGCTGGTCTGCAACAGCGTCCTTCTTCGCTTTCCACAAGACTTGCCGTTGCCAAGGCTTGTTGGGTCCAATCCGGTCGCCAATACCCCTGCAATCGACAAACGTCATGGGACAGCTTGAATCCAGCTCTTGGTTGTCGTCGACACCTCCTGGACCTCGTGGCTGAAGAGTCAAGACAAACGTCAACCTACCTGAAGCACTCGACATCGGTGGGCATCTGCTCATCGCCTTCCTGGTCACTGGCTAGTGACCCAGACTCTGTCCCCTCTGCTTTCAGGTTCTTCAGATCTTCGATCCACCTTTGGATCCACCCGAAAACTTTCGACTTGGTCGCCAGCAGCACTTTGCAGCAGATCGCCATAGAAAGCGACGACGAAACCCGACCCCGAAAGACACCTATGCACCCGGCTTCCCTGGGTGAGGTAACTCGAGTACTCCGGTGCTCCCGTGGGTATAGACACTAGAACAGTCTAGTTCTCAAAGGGTTTTCTCCAAGTCCTCCTCTAAGTGTCCCTTTTCTTTTAAATTCTAATCGCGACTTTCCCCATAGAAGTTAACGGTGGTTCGCGGTTGTGTTCATACACTGCACGCGTCCCCCGTGGGTCCCCTGTGTCACTGCCTTGGGTGGTTCCTTGTGGTCCAAGCACTTCTACAGGCTCTAGGCCTTGTGTCTAGCTCAGTCGTGGTTCTTATACCACTTTATTGGTATATGGTTTGGTACGCCCCTGGGGCTCAAACGTGTATTTGTGCTATTACTGTAGATAACTAACTCGTAACGTATGTACTTCGAACTCTAGCCTCATAAAGAGACTAGAGGGGTGTGTTTAGTAATAAATACATATATTTTGAATATATACCTGGTGTGGTCCTCTTTCATTTGGTCACTCAAGAGATTATAGACTGGTAAAACAAGCTGCTTTACATTCCTTCACGACTTAGCCTGAAGGCTGCTCTCCATAGCTACCACTAGGATAGCTTTCAATAAAGGTTGTCTTTAACCTATCTCCAATAAGGGGTTGTTTGGACTGGTGCAAGGTGCCCACTATAATTAGTGGACAGCATATGCCAGGCCAACTTCTCACAGTAAGAATACATAATATAATATGCATGATGACGTGAAAAAAATGTAAAAGTTTAATTATATGTTATTTGTTTCTAATATAAATAATGTTGCTCCTTTACACTATTTGAAAACTATCATCATGTAACTCATGCAATCAGCCAGGCAGTCATCCTTTCACGTAGACACTATCCATGCGCTCATCCATTCTCTCAAGCACAACTCTTGCACTAATTAGGATAACCCAGGCATTACCCTTGCATTCTTCCTTTCACACAGGCACTACCCATGCACTCATCCCGTTACCCAGGCAGTACCTCTGCACTCATGCAATCACTCAGGCACTATTCTTGTACTCAACCATTCACACAGGGATTACCCGTGCACTCATCTATCCTCTCAGGAACTACCCATGCACTCATCCAATGACCCAAGCACTTCCTTTGCACTGATGCATTCACTCACGCAGTACCCATGCACTCATCTAAGCATCTAGGCATTACCCTTGCATTCATGAAGTGACTCAGGCACTACACATGTACTCATCCAATCATCCAGGCACTACCCTTGCACACAACCATTTACTCAGGCAATACCCATGCACTCATCCATTCTCTCAGGTACTACCCATGCACTCATCCAATGACCCAGGGATTACTCTTGCAGTCTTTCTTTTACACAGGCACTACCCATACACTGATTTAAGCACCCAGACATTACCCTTGCACTCATGAAGTCACTCAGGCACTACGCATGCACTCTGCCAATCACCTAGGCAGTACCCCTGCCCTTATGCAATCACCCAGGCACTACCTATGCACTCAACCATTCACTCAGGCACTACCCATGCACTCATCCATTCCCTCAGGCACTACCCATGCACTCATCCATTGACCCAAGCATTGGCCGTGCACTCATACTTTCACTCAGGTACTTTGCATGCACTCATCCAATCACCCAGGCACTACCCCACTCTCATGCAATCACCCAGACACTACCCATGTACTCATTCAATCACTAAACCACTACTTTTGCACTCAACCATTCACTCAGGCACTACCCATGCACTCATCCATTCTCTCAGGCACTACCCATGCACTCATCCAATGACCCAGACATTACTCTTGCAGTCATCCTTTCACTCAGGCACTAACCATGCACTGATCCACTCACCCACACATTACTCCCTCACCGATTAAGTCACTCAGGCACTACCCATGCATTCACCCAATCACCCATGCAGTACCCCTGCACTTCTGCAATCACTCAGGCAGTACCCATGCACTCATGCAATCACTTAGGTACTACTCTTGCACTCAACCATTCACTCAGGCACTACGCATGCACTCATTTATTCACTTAGAAACTACTCATGCACTCATCCAATGACCTAGGCATTACTCTTGCAGTCATTCTTTTACTCACTCACTACTGATGCACTGATCCAAGCACCTAAACATTACTCTTGCACTCATGAAGTCACTCAGGCACTACCCATGCACTAATCAATTCACTCAGGTACTACCCATGCACTCATCCATTCATGCAGGCACTACCAATGCACTCATCCAATGACCCAGGCATTACCCTTGCACTCATACTTCCACTCAGATACTTCCTATACACTCATTCAATCACCCAGGCACTACCTCTGCACTCATCCATTCACTGAGGCACTACCCCTGAACTCATGCAATCACTCATGTACTACTCTTCCACTCGATCATTCACTCAGGCACTACACAGGCACTCATCCATTCACTCAGACACTACTCATGCACTCATGCAATCAAGGAGGCACTACCTATACACAATGCAATCACTCAGGCATTACCAATGCAGTCATGCAATCATTCAGGCATTACTCTTACACTCAACCATTCACTCAGGCACCACCCATGCACTCATCTATTCACTCAGGCACTACCCATGCACTCATCCAATGGAACAGGCATTACCCTTACACTAATACTTTCTCTCAGGTACTTCCCATACACTCATCCAATCATATAGGCTCTATCCCTGCACTCACGCAATCACTCTCACACTACCCATGTACTCATGTAATCACTCAGGCACTACTCTTGCACTCAAACATTCACTCAGGGACTACCTATGCACTCATCTATTCTCTCAGGCAGTACCCATGCACTCATCCAATGACCCAAGCATTACTCTTGCAGTCATTCTTTTCCTCAGGCACTACCCATGCACTGATCTAAGCACCCAGACATTATTCTTGCACTCCTGAAGTCACTCAAGCACTACCCATGCACTTATCCAATCACCCAGGCAGTACCCCTGCCCTTATGCAATCACCCAGGCACTGCCCATGCACTCATGCAATCACTCAGGCACTACTCTTCCACTCAACCATTCACTCAGGCACTACCCATGCACTCATCCATTCACTCAGAAACTACTCATGCACTCATCCAATGACCTAGGCATTACTCTTGCAGTCATTCTTTTACTCACGCACTACTGATGCACTGATCTAAGCACCCAAACATTACTCTTGCACTCAAGAAGTCACTCAGGCACTACCCATGCACAAATCCATTAACTCAGGCACTACACATGCACTCATCCAATAACCCAGGCATTACCCTTGCACTCATACATTCACTCAGGTACTTCCTATACAGTCAACCAATCACCCAGGCACTACCCCTGCACTCATGCAATCACCCAGGCACTATCCATGTACTCGTGCAATCACTCAGGTACTACTCTTGTACTCAACCATTCACTCAGGCACTACCTATGCACTCATCCATTCACTCAGGTACTACCCTTGAACTCATGCAATCACCCAGGCACTACCCATGCACTCATGCAATCACTCAGGCACTACTTTTTCACTCAACCATTCAGTCAGGCACTACCCACGCACTCTCCCATTCCCTCAGGCACTGCCCATGTACTCATCCAATGACCCAGGCATTACCCTTGCACTCATTCCTTTACTCAGGCACTACCCCTGCACTAATGCAATCACCCAGGCATTAACCTTGCACTCAAGAAGTCATTCAGGCACTACTCGTGCACTCAACCGTTCACTCAGGCACTACCCATGCACTCATCTATTCACTCAGGCACTATGTATGCACTCATTGGAAGACCCAGGCACTACCCTTGAAGTCATACTTTCACTCAGGTACTTCCCAGGCACTCATCCAATCACCCGCACTACCCCTGCACTCATGGAATCATTCAGGCACTACCCATGTGTGAGAAGGTGGCCTGGTATATGCTGTCCACTAATTAAAGTGGGCACCTTGTACCAGTCCGCATGGCCCTTATGATGTATGAGGTCAAAGATAACCTTTAGAAAGCTATCCTAGTGGTAGCTGTGGAGAGCAGCCTTCAGGCTTAATTTTGAAGGAATGTAAAGCAGCTTGTTTTACCAGTATATCACCTCCTGAATGACTAAATGAAAGGAGAACCACACATTAGTTATATAAAAATATGTATTTATTAATATAACACTCTCTACTAATCTCTACACGAGATTAGAACACAAAGCACACAATACTGAATCAATAGAACATTCGTAAGTAGCACAATACACAGCGGGCTCCAGGGGGAGACCGAACCATATACTAAAAAAATGGTATAACAATCACGACTTGACTAGACACAGTGCCTAGAGCACGTAGAATCGCTGGGACCCCGAGGAACCACCCAAGGCAGTGACACAGGGAGCACACGGAGGATGGGTGCAGTGAGGAAACACGACCGCGTGTTCCGTACAACTCTATGGGAAAGTCGCAGTTGAAAAGTTACAGTTTAAGGACACTTCTGCGAGGACTTCGAGCAAACCCTTTGGAACATAGGAGGTTCTAAGGCCAACCCACCAGTGAGTACCGAGGTACCCATGTTACCTGTCCCAGAGGAGCCGGGTGCATAGGGGTCTAGTGGTGTCAGAAACCTTTGTCGTTTTCAATGGAGAGTTGCGAAGAAGTGCTGCTGCCAGGAAGGCGCAGAGTGTCCGGTGGAATCCAAGCCTGGATTCTAGGTGAGAGGAACTTGAAAGCAGAGGGGACAGAGTCTGGGACACTTCAGGTGACCAGGGGCTCGGTAGACGAATGCCCACCGATGTTGGGTGCTTCAGGTGCAAAGAAAGGATGCTTGACTCTGCAGCCACGGGGACCAGGAGATGTTAAGGAAGACCAGGTTCCGGAGGTGAGCTGTCCCACCAAGGATGTCGAGTGCTGAGGGGTCGATGTCTGGCTGGAGCACCAACAAGCCATGGCAAATGCAACCCATGCAGGAACGACAAACAGGTTACGATGTAGACCAGCAAGGTCCAGGGGACTCTCCAAGCAATGGGGAGTCAGGGCACATCTGGAGCAACCAGGGAAGCCCAAGAACAAACAAGGTGACCCTTGCCAGCACCCACAGGCCAACGAACCAGGGATCACGAGGAGCCCTTGAGTGAATTCACAAAGCACCAGCCCACAGAGCACTCAGTGAGTGGAGGCCAGATATCTTCAGTGCAAATGCTGCTCAGGGTCAGGACTACACGGAGTCCAATGGACAAGCTCGGGGATCACCAACAAGCATATGCACTTGCAAAGGTACACGGTGCACAGGGGTTTGGGTTGCACGGCTCCCACTAGGGATACTAGTCTCAGAATCACTGAGAGGTCAGATAAACCTCAGGGACCTTTGGGAACCCACCTCCTGTGTTGCTGAAATATTCGGAGTCCGCAGGAGCTCTGGAGAAGCAAGCCGGTCAGATGCGCTTAGGTGCCTGCTACTGTAGGGGAGTAACTCCTTTAATCCAAGGGAGATTCTTCAGTCGTGCAATCATTGTGCAGGCAGTCGAAGTACTTGGTTTCCTCTTAGCAGAATCTTGTCCAGGTAAAATCTAAAGTCCTGTAGCCAGGTAACCCACTTTATACCCACGGGAAAGGGTTGGACACATTCAGGGGACCTTCCTAGGGGAGGGGCAGGACAGAGGGGTGGCTACACCCATGTCCTTTGTCCAGTTTTGCAGCAGAGCAGGAGCCAATGGCTCCCAGAACTGGTGTGCCCCCAGTGCAGACTTTCTGGCACTCTCAGAGTGCCCCCACCCAGCCCCAATACACTAAACCCTGTCTGGGAGGTAGTCACACCTCCCTGTGACAGGATGCCTATTGTCATGCCTTCCTTTGCTCGAGCTTGCCTCAGCAGCAGGAGAGCAGAATCGTGTCTGTGGCTGGCAGCGTACATTTTGTGCTGCCCGGGTCAAGAAAGCTGGTACCGGGTAGACCGGTGACCCACAGTAGTGGTTTCAGAAGGGTGGAACCATACCTCCCCTGGTGTGGAGGTATGATTCCAAGGTGTTTGACACCAAACACGACATGTTTCTAAGCAGCCGTTTTAAAGTTAGCATTTATCACGAAGTTATAATGCAACTTAACCTATATGTCTGGCTGCATCACAGACAACCCTAGAGAATGGTCTCCGAAGGCTGCAGAGGGGCTCTGCTCATGCAGGGGCACCCTCTCACTTAAAACCCAGCACCCTGCCTTCAGGATTGATAAGGCCTGCCATAGGGGTGACTGATAGGTCTTTAAGTGTAGTGATTTAGATAGATATAGTGAACCTATATCTAAGTAAGTGGTGCATGCACCAGCTTACACAGGTTGCTGTAGCAGACCTGTTGTGTCATTTTGAATGGCCTCTCATGGGTGGCATAATACATGCTTCAGCCCATGGGAGGTCTCTGGGATACCTATGCCCTGGGTACATGGTGTACCATATACTAGGGACTGATAAGGGTACCCCCGTATCCAATCTGGAGTGTACCTAAAGTACATACATAGCAATTTAAGGGAGAAAGCAGATAGACTGGGGTCCTGGATAGCAGGATCCCAGTCAGACTAGTCCAAAAACAGTGAGACATCAGCAAAAAGTGGGGGTAACCATAAGAAGCAGATCCTACTTTCCTACACAACCCCCCCCAAATGCAGGGACATAAAACTAACCTTGACCAGTTGAGTCTTCATGTTCTAAGTGGAAATATCTGGAGAGTCCATCTGCATTGGCATGGTTACTCCCAGGTCTATGTTCCACTGTATAGTCCATCCCCTGTAGGGAAATGGACCACCTCAAGAGTTTGGGGTTTTCACCCTTCATCTGTTTTAGCCATAAGAGGGGCTTATGGTCTGTCTGAACAATGAAGTGAGTGCCAAACAGGTATGGCCTCAGCTTCTTCAGAGCCCAAACCCCAGCAAAGGCTTCCCTCTCAATAGCTGACCAACGTTTCTCTCTGGGGGTCAGACTTCTGCTTATGAAAGCTACTGGCTGATCCTGACCCTCCTCATTCAATTGTGATAACACAGCCCCTACCCCCAATTCAGATGCATCTGTTTGAACAATGAATTGTTTGGAATAATCAGGACTCTGCAGAATGGGAGCAGTGCACATGGCCTGCTTTAGGTCATCAAATGCCTTTTGACAGCTAACTGTCCACTGAACTTTCTTAGGCATTTTCTTGGAAGTTAAGTCATTCAAAGGGGTCACTATGGAGCCATATCCTTTGACAAACCTCCTGTAGTACCCAGTCAGGCCCAAGAAAGCTCTGACCTGAGTCTGGGTAGTTGGAGCAACCCAATCCATGATGGTTTGGATTTTGCTCTGCAATGGTTGAACCTGGCCTCCACCCACAAGGTGGCCCAGGTACACAACCTTACTCTGCCCTATATGGCACTTGGTGCCTAATGTTTCCGATACAGGCAGGATTGTAGTTAACAATAGCTTTACACAACAGGGAGGATTTGTTGATACATTATGCCCTCCTCCATCCAAAAAAACCAAGGCATGTGGCAAGGACAAAAAAGACGCATTGCCCCCGGTTACGCGAAAGAAAATTCCGGCGCCCCCTATGAGGAGAGTAGTAAAGGCCTTAGTTTCAGACACTGCTTCAAGCACTAGAAACATCGAGCATGCAGGGGATTTTTGTCTACTACACAGCTCACCGGCATACTGGAGGATACTATCAAAACACTCCTTGAACCACTTCTGGGAATATTGAACAGCATTGATACGTCTCTAAAAATATTAATTGGTGCTAATGTCTCCAAGTTAACTCCCGGTCCAGGTCCAGGTATTGTTTCTGATTTTACTACTAATTTAAATCGGGACATACCCAAAGTGATGTCTTCTCACTTGGCACCCTTAGCTAAAAACTGTTTTACCGATACCCCTCAGAATGCATTACAAGAAGTAACACCGCAAATGGGTGAGCTTCACATACGGGGTGATGGCCGGACAAATCTAACAGCCAGGCACAGGGAAGCTGGAAGGCTTAATTTTGCAGACAGTCAACATAATACAGGCTCAGGTGGTGCTCGAAAGGATTTTAGAAGAATACTCCATCTCCCGCCCGATGTCACCCCATATGTCCTGCCAACTAACAAGGAAGAGGATTGGGAGCAACTTAAGAACAAAACTGTTCATTGGTTGGCCGAAGCTGTGGATTGTATATGTAGCGATGACTTGTACTGTAGTATAAATAATGTTGAACGGGTCTCATGGGTGGGCTCACAGCAAAAAAAGGAAACCGGCGATTGTATTATTGTTAATTTTAGGGACAAGACCTTGGTACATTGGTACATTGGCTCATGGATAGGCTTCTCTGGAGCAATAATGTGAGGGGCCCCATTGAGGCAGTACCACTGGGATACTTCTATAGGCCATCAACAAACAGAAGTCCCGGGCTTGATCCTATGGCTGTCAACAGGTCAACTGCTTTTGCCATTCCAACTTTTAATCGTTTTTCACCTTTAGATTACGTGGATTGACTGTACTTTCCGGTCTTGAGCTTGTCTGGAGTCAAATATGGTTCATCACATATACTGCCCAACACACAGGTTTCTGGGGTGGACAATTTGCCATCACCTTTCTTGAACGAGACAGATGTTGCTAATCCCCCTGCTGTTGTAGGGAACCCTTTGACATGTTTTGATGATATTTTGTGAGGAGAATTGCCTTACGCTTATGTATATGGTCTGGAAAACCCTGTTTCCTCTGCCATGTCTAATTCAGTTAGTACTATTTCTCATGTATCAATAGAGAATACTTCACTACCATCCAACGTTATGTCGCAGGGACAATTGGAAATTCCTGTGGCATCTACTGATATGGTGCCCACAGATGCCCGTGTTCCACCTCTGCTATCCATATCGGAGGGGTCTATCTGTCATAATAACATGAACGCCTATGGAAGTTTATTTTGGAACATTGCAGGCTTGTCGCGCAAATTAGAAAACAATGAGTGGGCTGCCTTTATCAAAAATTATTCTATAATATGTTTACAGGAAACAATGATGCGAGACATTGTTCATATAAATGGTTTTTTTTCCATTCACACACCAGCCAATGACTCCCTATGTGGTCGTGCAAAGGTAGGTATACTGACTTTGGTCTCAACGACCCTTAATGGCAGAATAGGAAAGATTAAGACTGATTCACTGAATTTTCAGATCATTAACCTCTCTCTTAGGAAAAACCTGACATTGGTTCTCGTAAATTTTTATCATAATAATTTTAACGTCACAAATATTAGCATTGCCCAAGAATTGGATAATGCACTGTCAAATCACATTGAAGAGATGAACACGGATTTTGTAGTGCTTTGGGGAGGTGATTTTAGTTGTAAACTGTGTCCCTTGTCAAAACAGGCCGCATGCCACCTTGTGGCTGGGGTGACTGACGGTAGCTGTCATTTTAGTCACAATCCCTGTGGGAATATTTTTAATTCATTGTTGTCAAAATTTTCCTTATTCCTTACTGTGGATCTCATAAATCCTGTAGGCAATGATTTAGTTACATACATTGGGAGAGGTCAAGGCACCTTAATTGATTTTATTGCTCTCTCAGAGTATTTTAAACCCCATTCTTTGATTTTTACCATCCACGAAATCTGTTACAGCGATCACTACCCTTTTTCTTTAGAGCTGATGACCCAATCTTACGATCAAACTGCTTCTGTTAGATCAGGTCCACTAACTTACGTTAAAAATAAGGGTTTACTTCAGAAGTGGTCCACTATAAACCCTGATTTGGTCTTACGTCAAATTATAACAACTAATTTGACTCAAGTTTTAGATTGTCTGGAAGATAACATAAATCCTTCAGTTATTGGTAACATCTTTTGAGGCAATAACAGAGAGTATAAATGCTGCACTGACTAAAAAAATCAAGTCTTGTACACAGAGTAACAAAAGGTGGTTTAATAGTGACTGCACTTTCTTTCATAACAAATTAATTAAGGCGTTGAAAACAAAACCCCGAAATATATCCGAGGTAAAGCAGTCACGCTTTGAATATAAGCAGGCGTTAGAGAAACGCAAGCTAGAAATTAGATATGAGGCCTGGGAACAATTTCACGTAGCCTGCCAGAGTAGAGATTCCAAACTCTTTTGGCAAACTGTTAACCAGGATTATTTTAATGGTAATAACAATAATAAGATTGATGTGGCAATCATGCCCGAGATTTGGGTCGAACATTTTTCAGGCCTTTATAAAATTGGTAGTGATCCTGGTTTTAGCACTAATTTTAAATATGGGGCATCAACCCTGGCACCCCCTACATTAGACGAAGTGGACAGGGCTTTAACACAGACCGTGAGGAATAAGGCCTCAGGCCCTGACGGCATCCCCGCGGATCTGTTCTTAGCTAACACTCCCTTGTGGGTCCCGCTGCTAACAAATATCTTAAGTTACTATGTGGCTCAGGGACCCCTGATTCCTGGAGCTCCGTGATAATAGTTCCCATCTTTAAAAAAGGTGACAGGGCGGATCCCAAATGTTACTGGCCAATATCCTTAATTGACTGTACCTGTAAGATCATGGGCAGAGTGATTCTAGAAAGGTTGGAGGCCTGGGTAATGGAAAACGGCAAGTTTTCGGATATCCAATATGGTTTCAGGAGAGGCCTCGGCACTTTTGAGCAGTGCCTTAATCTGTACCTAGTCATAGGTAAATATACCCTAGCCAAGCCTGGCTCCCTTTTTTTAGGGTTCATGGATTTAACATCTGCTTTTGACTGGGTGCAGAGAGGGAGACTCTGGGAGAAGATGCTGGTAATGGGCATCAAACCGGCCATTGTGCACTTTTTAACAGCTATGCATCGGGATGTCACGGGGAGAGTTCGTTATGGAGCAGGTGGGGAACTTACTGCCCCAATTGAAATGAAACGTGGGGTACGCCAGGGCTGTGTCCTTGCCCCATTTTTTTTCTGTCTGTATATAAATGACCTAGAAAGGCACATTAAAAATGGGAATGTGAACGTTCCTCAGATTGGCTGTAGGCTGTTACCGGCGTTATTATATGCAGACGACTGTGTTTTAATGTCCAGAACTGGGGTGGGGCTGCAAAGGCTCCTAACTAGTTTTAATAATTTTATGGTTGACCTTGGCCTGAAGACAAATGTAGCGAAATCCCATATTATGGTGGTGGGTAAGTCCCCCACAATTTTAAAGACGTGTTTTATAAATAATGAGAAATTACTTTATGTGCCCACCTTTTCTTACTTAGGAATTCTCTTTGACTCAAAAAATACTTGGTCTCACTTAGTAGAGGCAAGGATCAGGGGCTTCAATCAAAATCTGGAGGCAATTTTTAGATTCACAAAAAAACTAGGCTCCCGCCCCATCAAGGTAATGACTGAAATTTATAAAGCACGTACGTGAGCTGTCACCTTGTATGGTGCCGGAGTTTGGAGTACCTGTACTGTTGAATCCCTTCAGAGAGCTGAGAATACGTTTTTGAAACGCTTGTTGAGTGTTCCAAAAAGCACTGCTGCCACCATTTGTCATAGCGAACTTGGCGTGATTCCCCTGTCCTTTCGCATAAAATTAGCTCCTTTGTCATTGTGGCATAACATCTGGATAAAGGAAGAAGCGGCTTTGAATCGTGCTGTTATTACAGACTGTCTAAAACTGGAGTGGGTGAGTAAAATTCCTTGGATCTCTTATGTTAAAGCTCAATTGGAGAACTTGGGATTGTTGGATTGCTTCGACAACCCTGGAAATATTGCCAAAACATCAAGGGCAAAACTGAAAAGAGAATTTTTAGCTCACTCCCACTCGTTAAGAGGTATTCGGGAGATGGCAAAAAAAAGGGTTGCTGCCCACTCACTCCTAGTTTGTTCCTCAGGTATTGAGCCCTATCTTTCTTTTTACCTTAGTCATGCTAAATTATATTACCTTATTAGGTTCAGGTTTGTAATCTCTCACTTTTTGGTTTCATATCCACGAAATGTATATTCTGATGCTCAATTGGACCTATGCCCCTGTGATTCAAAATCTACCCAGAGCACGCTGCATTTTATGTTTTTCTGTAAACTTTATATTAATCAAAGACGTGCTTTTTTAAAACCACTTTTAAATTCCTAAATATAAGAAAATGTCGGGCTGCTTTGCACTATCTCCAGCTTTTAAAAGATGAATTTATCTGCCTAATGGTTTATAAATATATTTCTTCCGCAGTTCGGCTTCGAAATATTGTCGGAAAATGACTTTTTATGTATTTATTCTATTTCCACAGTGATTAATGATGAAATTTCAAAATGCTGCCGATATGTACTATGCTTGTAGATGCCTTTTTATTTACGGAACCTCTATTTGATGTTTGTATTTTATTAACTACATTGGGGAAGCTTGATCCTTGTGCCCTGAGCCCTGAGCCTGAACCCTTGCACCAGCACTTTATTCACAGCCCCTGGAGGGGCTGCAATGCGGTAAAAAGGACGCTCGCGGTTCCCGCGGGTGGGAAGCTTGATCCTTGTGCCCTGAGCCCTGAGCCTGAACCCTTGCACCAGCACTTTATTCACAGCCCCTGGAGGGTCTGCAACGCGGTAAAAAGGACGCTCGCGGTTCCCGCAGCGCGAGACGCGCGCAGGACGCGCCCGGGCGAAGACCGGGCCAAGACGGGCCCGTCTTAGCCCATCATAGGCCGATAGAGGCTGGGCTGGGCCCTGACTCTTTCATTTTTTATTTCATTTCATTTTCCATCTGTGAGCCCGAACAAGGTATTGTGCTCTACGCCCTTTGCAAATTCCCCTATAAGTCGGCTGATAGCGGGGATTATTGTAGAGACTCATTAAGACTTGTCAAACGACTGTGATATTATTGTGACATAACCATGCCCTATATTTCTTATTCAGAAATTTATTAATTAGTTAGTGGTAAGATTTATATTCAGTTTTTGTGGAACTTTGTGGAATTACTGTGTGCTGATCTATATGAGGTAATATCTATTTTATATATTAATTGTATATTTTTAGTTATTGTCTTTTGTTGTATATTTCTCATCCCGATATGGGGAAGAGGAAGATGCCGAGTACCCAGATTAAAAAACCACAGAAATCCGGGAGTATCCCCGTCAATCTTTATTAAATTATCTAACAGGTGCTGTGGGCGCTATTGAACGTCAGATAATCACAGTCGAAGAAGCTTTGAACCCAGGTTCTGAGATCGCAGATACAGAGGCTGGAAAATGCAGTGACCTAGAATCTTCTCACAGGTGCACTGTTGATGCTAATGGCTGTGCGGTAAATATATCCTATCATATATCGTGTAGTGAAATTGAAATAGAATCAGATACCCAACCACTGACTAAGCGCGCCAGAAATCCTGAGGGCCTGTCAGTTTTGGAGCTTTTGAGCCCAAACCTGCGTTCTAAATCAAGCACAAATCTATCGAAAACGCGTAAAAAATCAATAAAAAAGAATAACCCATCCTTAACGTGTAAGTCAGAGAGCTGGGAGAAATCGCTAGTTAGTATTAATATGCGTACACAAAATGAGGTGGGGAAACTAAAAGGTAAAATGGACGCAATGGATAAATTTGTAAGAGAAACCTTAAATAGTTTAACAGCTAAGATAAGTGCGATGGAGGGAATTTTAGTTAAATGTTTGGATAAATTGGAGCTTAGGCAGAAAGAAGAGTCCAATCAAGTGCCCAAACAGGTTTGCAATATTGATGTTATAAAGCCAGCTAATGACTATGGACATGGGCCAGTTGATTTAGCTCCACAGATCCAAACGGTTAAGTCGGGGCTATCATGTCCTACTATTTTACCCAACACCCTATATAAGTGCCCCTCTTTATGTCCCTTACCAGCTACTGGTAATAGCTGTGATATGATAGCATCAATGAACAAGGGACCACAGCACTTTCACTTAGATCTCCCACCCGAGACTACCCCGTACATAGTGGTCCTGACAAATGTCCCAAAACTAGAAATAGGGACACAAGAAACATGCGAGATTCTAAGGAATAAATCTCTACATTGGCTTGGTACGAGGTCGGGCCTAACAAGGGAGCTCTTTGATGAGTTTAAGATGGCCAGGAGAGTGGCATGGGTAGGAAGAGGACAGAAAACCCTTGTAGGGGACTGTGTAGTTTTAACTTTTAAATCCCCCAAACTAGTTAATTTTATCTTAAGTAGAGCAGAGACCCACACTGTGTTAGGACAAGGTGTTAATGTGGTTCCCTTGGGGTTTTTCTACCAACCAATTCATGGTAATAATATCAGGGTGAATTGGAATACAAACAACTTAATTCAACAAAGGTCATTTAACATCAGAACACACAATCGATTTGAAACTTTCAACAACCTAGAAGGAGTCGATTGACTGGGTTCTGTTGTATTACCTCGAGCTGTAACCACTGGATGTTTGTTTAACCCACTAAATGCAGGCTTAACGTCGCCAAGCTCATTTAATGATATACCCAATATCCACGGTGTCGCATCTGAGAATCAACTTAAGATTGTTAGTAATTTAAATCTAAACACATCTGATGCTGCTTTACAAATCCCGACATCCCAACTAATAGTGGTACCACCTAAAATTGTAGAGGGAGATGTAATAGTTAATAAGAAAGATAGCTGCCAGTTTATGTTCTGGAATGTGGCGGGATTAAAATCAAAAGTGAGCAATAATGAGTGGGCTGTTTTTATAAATAATTTTGAGATCATCAGCCTGCAAGAAACTTGGGCTGAGGAACCGATTCATCATAACGGTTTTAGAACATTCCATACACCTGCAATAAGATCGCTCAATGGCAGAGCTAAGGGGGTCTCTGTACTTATGTGTCTAACTGTTTAAAACTGAAGAAGGTTGAATTAACGGTTGATAATCCGTACTATCAAATGCTAAGTTTACAGGTTAAACAGGGTCTTTGTCTGATCTTATTAAACTTTTATAATAATATCCCTTCGGTGATATTAGAGCAGACATTAAGGAATATCTCTAATGATTTAAATGATCTACAACAGCATTCAACCAAAGAATGTATCATCATATGGGGAGGTGACTTTAATACTCCTATATGTCGTATGGCTGTAACAGGGGTTTGTGGATTAACATATGCAAAAGATTTTGGTTTCCAACATTTCCCACATACATCATATGGTGATTGGTTGAACGATATTATGTTCTCCTTGGATTTGGGGTTTGTCAACTGTCTTTGTATGCCTATGGTACCTTTCCGCCCGACGTTTAATGGACGTGGTGCTTCTACTATTATTGATTTTATTATGATTACAACGCGACATTCTTCACGTGTAAAAGATTTTATTACTCATGATATTGCCCTAAGTGACCATTACCCTCTTAGTATTGCTGTAGAGATTTTTAAATCAGATTTTACTATGAGAAGCTGCCCTGTAAAGCTACTGCAAAATATCTCATTATGCAGACAAAATGGTTACGCATTAAGGTGGGAGAAATTGGATCCGACAGATTTTGTTAAACAATTGGTGTCGCAGAAGAAGGAGATGTTTTTCTCATGTTTAGATCCGCTGACTCCCCATTGTAAAATAATAGAGAATTTTTCAATAATCTCTACTCATATTAAAGAACTTTTGTGGGTAAAAATAAAGAAGCACAAGGCTATTAGTGAAGGGTGGTTTGATTCACAGTGTACGAAGGCTCACTCTAAATTGAAATGTGCTCTTAATGCTAGAGTAAAAGATCAAGTTCATATTAGGATAGCTAGAAGGAACTATCAAAGAGCACTAAAAGAGAGGAAGTTAGCATTGAAAAAGGAAGCATGGGATGCCCTACATGAAGCCTCTATTAATCGTGACCCCACAGCTTTTTGGAGGGCGGTAAATGCCCCATTCATGGCTGGGAATGAAAAAGCAACCATTGAAATAGCTATTCCTGAGATGGACTGGATAACACACTACTCAAGATTGTATAGAAATACTGAGTGGGAAGAGACGGGATTAATGTTTAATGTTGAACAGGAATCCCCACCTACTTTCCGGAAGTTAGCCTTGGACTTCACTTTAAGTGAGGTTAACGCTGCTATTAAGGCAAGTTCTGGAGGTAAGGCCCCGGGCCCAGATTGTGTACCTATTGATTTATTTAAATCTAATCTGGAACTGTGGGGTCCACTTTTAACTCAGGTTTTTAATGCTTGCTGCTCTATGGGATTTTTAAAGACATGGTACGAATCTATAATCGTACCTATTTTTAAAAAAGGAGATAGGGCTGATCCTGTATGTTATCGTCCTATCTCCTTGTTGGACTCCACAGTTAAGATTGCAGGGAGAGTGATTTTGGAAAGGTTACAGGCCTGGGCGGATGAAAAGGCAGTCATAAGCGATTTGCAATATGGCTTCCGTAAAGGATTGGGCACTATTGAACAAGGATTAAATTTGCACATTTTAGTAGATAAGTATACAAAATCTAAAAGAGAAAGGCTGTTTTTAACTTTTGTCGACTTGACTGCGGCATTTGATTGCGTCGTCCATAATGAACTTTGGGCAATTTTAGAGAGGCTGGGGGTAGATGTTTTATTAATTTTGTTTTTAAGACAGCTTTATTCTGAGGCAAGGGCTAGTGTGCGCTATGGCTTGGGGGGGGAATGCACTAAGAGTTTTAGAGTAGGTAGAGGCGTTAGACAGGGCTGTGTTTTAGCTCCGTTTTTATTTACTTTATATATTAATGAGTTAGAAGATATCCTTGTCAAGGAGTGTAGGGATACTCCAACAGCCTTAACACGCCCAATCCCTGCGCTCCTATATGCGGATGATGCAGTCCTTATGGCCCGCACTCCGCTGGGCCTTCAAAGAGTTGTTGATTCCTTCACACAATTTATGATTAATTTGGGCCTTAGAATAAACTGTTCGAAAACTTTTGTAATGAATTGTGGGTGCAAGGCTAAGAAAAAGGCCATCCCTATTTTTATTGATTCAAAGATAATTGAGAGTACTAAAACCTTCTCTTATTTAGGAATTTTATTTAATAAGTCAGGATCTTGGACTCGAGCAATAATGGCCAGAAAGCTTTTGTTCAACAAATCACTGATGGCATTATTAAATTTTAGTAGGAAGTTGGGGAAACGTTCACCGGATGACCTGATAAAAATTTACAAAGCAAAATGTGTTACGGTTGCCACCTATGGTGCCGGCCTCTGGGGTATTGCTAATGTTAACCCGCTCCAGTTGGCCGAAAACTTGTTTTTCAGGTTTCTTTTGGCTGTACCAGATAGTACGTCAAATTTTATTTGTCATAGCGAATTAGGTATGCCATTCCTGGAAGATTTGATAAAGATACAGCCTGTTCTTTTATGGCACAGGGTTTGGACTACTGATGAGGCCTCCTTCAAAGACATATTTTGAAGGACGCAATGGGTCTGGATGGGGCCAGACACATAAGATGGTTGGAATATGTCAAAAAATTCGTTATTCGATTAGGCCATGAAGATTTTTATACTGATCCTCTCACTTTGTGTAATGTGACGAGAAAAGAACTAAAGAGTGTATGCATGCAGTATTTAAATGAAATGAGAATTATGGCCGAAAGTGGAAAAATAACGGTTCAAACACATACTCAAACTTTAGCAACTCTGACTATACAACCGTATATTATATTTGTAACTAGAGATTATGATAGATTTTTGTTGACAAGATTCAGATTAAACACTTTGCATAGGTCCCTGAGTTTCCCGAGCAAAATGATTGGTCACGATCCTTGTGTAAATGTCCTTGTGACGATATTTCTGAACAATCAACGATGCATATTTTGTTATTTTGTAGTTTTTATTCAACATTTAGGAATAGGTGGATTAAACCGGTTTTAAAGAGATTCGGATTGAGACAGTGCCGCCCTGCATATCTCGCTTTACAATTTTTAGATAATGAATTTATTGTTATCTCTGTCATTGCCTTTTAAAAACAGTTTTTAAATTACGTAAATCAATTGTGATATGACTTTTTATTAAGGATTTATGTATATATTGTCTTTTACATTTGTTTGTCAGTGATTTAATATGTGCTTTTATGGTTTACATGTTATGTAAC
>CAWUFW010025314.1:0-46645 GCA_963921515.1 Calotriton arnoldi
TCACCCAGGCTGCAGTAGCAGGCCTGTGGTGTCAGATTTAGTCTGCTTCCCAGGGGTGGCATAATACATGCTTCAGCCCCTGGTAGGCCTGTGAAGTACCTATGCCCTTGGTACCTAAGGTACCATATACTAGGGACTCATAAGGTACCACAGTATCCAATCACTAGTGCACCTAGAGTGCACTCCAAGACGTTTAGAGAGAACAGAGAGGCTGGGGCCCTGATTGGCAGGGTCCCAGCCAGACTATAGCCAGAAACCAGTGTAAACATCAGAAAAAAAGTGGGGGCAACATAAGAGGCAGATCCTACTCTCCTACAGGTGGTCTGAGGCCACGCCTGTTTTTACATATCTCTGCAAGCAGCTCAGTGGCGTTTGTGCCTGAGTGAATGGTTGAGTGCAAGTGCAGTGCCTGAATGATTGCATAAGTACATGGGTAGTGCCCGGGTGATGGAATGAGTGCAGGGGTAGTGTGTGGGTGATTGTATGAGTGCATGGGAAGTACCTGAGTGAAAGTATGAGTGCAGAGCTAATGCCTGGGTCATTGGATGAGTGTATGGTTAGTCCTTGAGGGGTTGGATGAGTGCATGGGTAGTGCCTGAGTGAATGGTTGACTGCAAAAGTATAGCCTGGGTGATTGTATGAGTGCATGGGCAGTGCCTGGATGATTGCATATGCCAACGGAGAGGCGGAGCTTCGCGCTAGTGATCGAGTGGCGAGGGATCGACTCCCAACCCTACGGGGACCAATCAACCCCAAGCCCCAGTGCCAGGGGTACCGAGGAACCAGAGGAGCGGCGGAGCCATTTTCAGCACGGACCCGACCGCGGACTCGGACCTGACCGCGGACCAGATCGCAGGCACACCGGAAAAGGCAGTGGGGTGCGGCTGCGCTGAAGACTGTGTTGAGGCTGATGTCTCAAGATCACACAAAGTTTGTGGGGAGTTTCAAAATCAAGCAAGATTTTATAGATTTTATAGATCTCATCGAGGTCATTTATCGTGGAGCGATGCGTGGGAAACTGATTGTGTAAAGTCCTATTGATCACAGGAATGTTCCCAAATATGATCTTTATCAAGGAATTTAGAAGGATTTGCCAAGCACAGACTTTTATACCACAATTTCAGGTTCTGTTTGTTTGAGCTATTGTGCCTTTCAAACTGAAGACTGCACGTTTGACTTTTTTTGTCCAAGGGGAACAGATGAATTTTCTTTTGCTTAGTTCCACAAGTCCTCTGTAAAACGTTATGTGAAATAAACAAGTCAACCCAATTACACTAAACCGTAACAACTGTAATATAAACAGCACTGGGCAGGTAATCCCTTGCTTGTCAAATAACTAGCTGTGTACTCAAGTTCTTAATTAAATAATAAGTTTGGGCTCCACATAATCCCCTTCTAAAGTCCATATAAACCATTGCCTTTCCTGTAAGCAAAGTAATCCTGTGGATATGATAAAAGAAATGCATTAGCAAAGTCAGTAGGTCTGACTGATAGGTCTGACTTAAATGTGGTAACATATCCCGCAGCCACTGCTCTTCTTCCTGCGAAACGTGCTTTATTCAGCTGAACTCCGTGAAGACCTTTGCGAGGCAAGTGAACACAAACGCGATCTACGCTGGCAAGTCGGAGCTGCGGAAACCACGGTGCTCTGAAAAACATCTGCCCATAGCAGGGAAATTCGGCTGAGAAGTCTGCGCTATCAGGAGCGCTACCAGGAGCTGAACTGGGGCTCTTTGAAAACTACACGCAAGCGAAAGCACTCGTCGCTGCTAGTAATGCCATAACCAGTCGAGCTAAACTGCAATGGAGTACGAGGCTCGGTAAAGGCAACGACTCAATGAGGCGAAGGCGAATGGTCATTATGCTGTTTCCTGCTCTTGCCATCTGAAGGGACAAACACGGTCCCTAGGGGACCGCAACTATCGCCATCCCCTCGTGGCGTGCAGCGACTCACGTCATCTGCCGACGCCAGGAGGTGCCTAAAAGCAGACGCGGGCTCCTGCAGCGCACGGGCAGGCCCATCTGTACCCATCAGAGCCCGGAGGAGGCTGGGCTGGGCCACATTATTTTGGTTCGTGCTCTGGGCAGGGTGTATTCATCATGCTACAAAGGCCCGTGTAATGGAAGTTAGCACACTGACCCATGTTCGGGACTGAAAGACTGAGACATAAGGACATAAGGTACGGGACGATCACAGTATTGTATTGTGTGTAAATTATTCACTTTTCAACGGCACTATGGCGCAGAAGGAACCAGCCAAGAAGAAATTGCTAGCAGGTCAAGGGATGGTAGGGACTCTTGATGCCTTCCTTCAGAGGGCTGAGTCAGTCCTTATTCACGAAATTGCCCTCACCGAGCGTAGACTTTCTCTTGAACACCAACTCCCTCTTTTACAACATGATACTTCCGGTTGCACAAACTCGGGTGTCCATATTAATACAGGTTCTTCTGTCAAATCCCTTCCACTTTTAACAACCATCATTTCTCCCACCCAGGTCCCTGTGTTAAGTGCTGCTCCACTCACAAGTGAAATGGTCGTTAGATCAAAAGTGCATACTAGAAGCCAATTAAGTAAGACTACACATGGGGGCAGTTGTTTATCCCAGTCAAAGAAAAGGAAAGTGTCAGGTCCTAGTAAACAACCATATCCTCTATCCAAAAGAGGGCGTAGAGGGGCAGTAAGAGAGGTTGTTGAGGAAACGGAGGATATAGCCGGAAATACTGTGGTCAATATTGCTTCCTCTCCATTACCCTTACCCTTACCCTCGATGTCTACTGTTGATAGTGAAGGGTTTTGGTCCAAATTGGGCAACGTTATATCACTCTTGTTGAATCCATTAATACAAAAGTTGTCCAAATTGGAAAAGGAAATAGATAAACTATCAAGTGTCGTTTCCCTAGACACGCAGCAGCAGCCAAACCTTAAGATTACCCACTCTTCTCAGTCAACCCAGGCTAGACCTACCTGCCCTAAGTCTGCTCAGCATACTGGGTCTATCTGTAGTTCTAATAGTGGACCCACTAAAATTGGGTCAGGTCTTGCTATGGCTCTCCCTGTGGTCTCTCCCAAGAGCAAAGACTACACCTGTGCAGGGGCAACATTATCGAGGGCCACGGACCTAACTAACATTCCAAGTTCACAAGAAGAGTGCCAAGAAACCCAGAAAACATCTCTCCCTAACATGCACAAACACGTTCGCTCTGAGGAAATACAGTCCCAAAGGAATACGTGCGCCCATAAAAAATCAGGAAGAGAAATGATGTACTTGATCTGCCCCCGGAAGCTACGCCTTACACAATTGTATTAGCCAATGTCCCTAAACTGTCCCTGGGAGCTTCGGAACACTGGTTTAGCTTGAAAAACAAATCTTTATACGAGTTAAACCAGAGGACAAGGTTAGGAAACCCACTCTATTCCAACTTTAAAATGGTGAGACGTGTTGGCTGGGTGTGAAATTCAAACAAGTCTCGAGAAGGCGACTGTGTAGTAGTCTCCTTCGGTTCACCTGACTTAGTTCATGTGATTTTAGAAAGGGAAGGTAATTGGTCATTGGCACATTCAGGGATCAGTGTTTTACCCTTAGGATATTTTTATCAACATCACTGTATGACACAGGCACCATTTGGTGAGTTTCTAATGGGGGGGGCGAAGGCAAGCCAGATATACAATTCCAGTCAATAATCAGTTTGATACTTTTAATCCCTTAGATGAAAATGATTGAGTGATCCCTCTGATCCCATTGGATAGTGGAAGATTGGAGAACGTAGTCACGGCAAGGGGTAACTTGCCCGAAATCCAACTCAACATTAGAGAGGAAGATTTGGGGATCATTAATTCGAGGGAGATGACAGGGGCGTTAACTGCGGAATCTACTACTGGTAGCCCACACTCAGAGTCTGTACACACCCTGGATACACATACTATTGTGTTAACTGCAGATTCTCCGAGCATTGACAGTGCTTTAATCCATGAGCCACAGGATGGTAATCCTTATATTGGACAAGTAGTTGGGAATTTTTAAATATGGTCACTGAGGATAGAACTGTGCATATAATCGATGGTGCTGTAGATGTTCTCGAGGGTGTTCCTGTTGATGGATATAGGGCAAATAATAGTTTAACTTTATTATCCTGGAACTTAGCAGGGATACATTCCAAACTGCAGGACCCCGAATGGTTTATTGCTCTAGGAAACATTGACATCTGTGTTTTTCAAGAAACGTGGGCCGTAGAAAAGGTGCATATTAATGGCTATACCTCATATTGTGTGGATGCCCTCCCCCCAAAAACGTCAGGTAGAGCCAGTGGCGGATTGTTAATATTGATTAAAAACACTGTAGCCTGTAGATACAAGCAACTTTTAATAAATTCACCCGATATTATGGGCATTTAGTTAACATTTCCGTCTGGTTTAGTCCTGACCGTGTTAAATGTTTATGCAAGGTCAGAACCTTTCAATAGTGAATCCATAGTAGTTTCATTATTAGATGATCTAGTGGAGGGTTTTCAAGCAACCTCTAAAATTTTAGTCGCTGTGGATTTTAATGTCGCGTTTGAGCCATCCGCTATCTTAAGTGCCTCACTTGAAGAGGAGGACGAGATCTGGGGCATCCCCGATGTGGTAGCTGGTAAACATGGCCAACGCTACTCAAACGCTTCATTACAGATCGCTTCCCTAACTGCTGGTAGGAGTCTGAGGGTATGTAATGGAAGAACTCCATCAGACATAGGACGGAAGGCTACTTTTAAGAGGGGTACCTACACAAGCATCATATATTATATCTTTGCTGATGTTAGAATATGGTCATTAGTAGAATATATGATCATTGAATCAAGGACAGATAGTGACCATAACTCCTTGCTTCTAACATTGAAGGGTAAGGCTTTGGATAGGGATGTCCATTGTTATATTTACAAACTAATAGAGCCAAGTCCAACCAATAATAATAGAAGAGTAACATGGCCGAAAATTTTAGCTGACCAGGACCTCCATGCTAGAATATATAAGTTCTTAGTGGCCTCTTTTACTAACTTGTGTAGTCACAAGGATAGTACTGATTCACCCGATGTCCTGTATGTTATCTCAGCACACATAGAACTTTTTAAAGTTCTACAATCAGTTTTCTTAAAACATAGCCGTGTTGAAAGTCCTGCCAGTGCAAGGGATCGCAATTGGTTTAACAACGACTGCAAGATAGCTAAGAACGCATTACAGAACAGCAGTTAGAGAGCGCTCTAGATTGGATATAATTTCTGCTCGTAATACCTATAGAGTAGCACTCAGTAAAGCCAAGCGCGAATATGCTGATATGAATTGGAATGATCTGGTCCTAGCAGCCCAAGCCAGGGATAGCCGTATGTTTTGGCTTATTGTATCTAAGGGTACCATGGAGAACTTCATTTCCAATAACCATCATATCCAACAGGAAGTCTGGGTGGAACATTTTTCGCGCTTATATTCTGATGATGTGGCTACTATGGACCCACATATTGACCAGGTTGCCTCAATCTTAGTTAACACTGTTCCTGATAAGACTATAAATAATTCTTCGTTAGTTTTTAGCTTAGAGGGTAGTGTGTCTGCAATCAGTAAACTAAAAGCAGGTAAAGCCCCTGGACCCAATTTGATACCGGGGCATCTGCATAAATCAGAACCCATGATATGGGGACCGAACATAAACCATCTGTCTAATTGTATACTGGCTGGTGGGGTTATTCCCGAAACTTGGAGGGGAGCACAGGTAATAACTATCTTTAAAAAGGGTGATCCTGCTATCCCCTCAAATTATAGACCTATTAGTCTAATTGATAACCTTCAGAAGATTTTTGCCAGGCAAGTTTTAGATAAACTTCAAGAATGGATGGATGTTAACATGGTATTGTCTCCTGCCCAAGTGTGCTTCTGCGCTAAAATCAGCACGTGCGATCAAGCCTTCAGGTTCTCCCTGCTAGCATGGAAGTACGTGCTACTTAGGAAACAGCGGCTCTATGTAGCATTTGTGGACCTGCGAGCCGCATTTGATTTAGTTCCGCGCAATCTGTTGTGGAAGACCATGCTTGACCAAGGCGCCCTGGAAAATTTGGTATCCATGATTGCCAGATTGCATTAGGACAATTATGCCCAGATCAGGTGGGGGAAAAACGGGGAATTGACAGAGAGGATTCCGATTCAACGTGGGGTGCGCCAAGGGTGTGTTCTCGCCCCCACACTGTTTTCCCTGTTCATCAATGATGTGGTTAGTAGCTTAATGGGTTGTAAGAACGATGCCCCCTCGATGAATGATGCAAAAGTCCCCATCTTGCTCTTTGCAGATGATTCTTTATTAATGTCTACAACTCCCATGGGCCTACAGGCACTATTGGACACATTTCTGTGCTTTTGCAAAGAGAGGAAATTGGAACTGAACACCTCTAAAACAAAATTCATGGTGTTCGGAAAAGTACGGGCGGTATAAGAGAGGTTAAGATCTTACATGAACCATTGGAACGGGTAAAATGTTTTAATTATTTAGGTATAAGTTTAAACGAGACACTTAGGGGCCGATTCCGATCTCGGTCGGAGGCGCACCCAATACCATTCGGTCGGGAAAAAAGCCATGCGAATGCCTGTTTCCCGACCGATCCGTACAGCACACCGAACGAGCAAGTACGATGCGCACAACAGCACAGATTCCGGCCGAGCTGTACTCACCCAATCCATGCCCTGTGATCCGACCGAGGCGAATCCGGAAACGCCGAATCGAGTCGCAAGGAAGGGAAAATGCAGCCCCTTCCGGCCGAACAAGTACGATGCGCTTCCCGTCCGCGCCGAACCCGTCGCTACGCACGGGACGTCAAAGCATCCGGGAAAGGCGCACATAAGCTCCTATTCGCGCCACAACACAATCCACGGCTACGAGGCGAACACGCCAGCGGCGAGGGCGACGCGAGCGGCGAGGACGACGCGAAGCAACTAGAAGGACGAACGACACGAACCAACCATGAATCCCTTCGTCCCGATCATACCAATATTCTACATTTACTACCTGAACAGGCACGGACGCGTACGGCGCAGGAGGTAAGTCAGACACCAACCACAAAACACATACAACACGTACACGACACATCACACACACACAGAGGGATGTAGAACATACTTACACCAGCAACAACAGCACCATAGGGGCGGGATGCCCATCACCAATGCCACATATGCACACAGGGGCCTGAAAGCGCACCACCACCCCTACCCAGGGGGCAGGATGCCTACCACTACTACCACCCTTAGCCAGGGGGCAGGATGCCCTACCACTACTACCACCCTGAGCCAGGGGGCTGGATGCCTACCACTACTACCACCCTCACCCAGGGGGCTGGATGCCTACCACTACTACCACCCTTAGCCAGGGGGCTTGATGCCTACCACTACTACCACCCTTAGCCAGGGGGCTGGATGCCTACCACTACTACCACCCTTAGCCAGGGGGCAGGATGCCTACCACTACTACCACCCTCACCCAGGGGGCTGGATGCCTACCACTACTACCACCCTTAGCCAGGGGGCTGGATGCCCACCACTACTACCACCCTGAGCCAGGGGGCTGGATGCCTACCACTACTACCACCCTCACCCAGGGGGGCTGGATGCCTACCACTACTACCACCCTTAGCCAGGGGCTGGATGCCTACCAACACCCTCAGCCAGGGGGGCTGGATGCCTACCACTACTACCACCCTTAGCCAGGGGGGCTGGATGCCTACCACTACTACCACCCTTAGCCAGGGGGCAGGATGCCTACCACTACTACCACCCTCACCCAGGGGGGCTGGATGCCTACCACTACTACCACCCTTAGCCAGGGGGCTGGATGCCTACCACTACTACCACCCTTAGCCAGGGGGCTGGATGCCTACCACTACTACCACCCTTAGCCAGGGGGCTGGATGCCTACCAACACCCTCAGCCAGGGGGGCTGGATGCCTACCACTACTACCACCCTGAGCCAGGGGGGCTGGATGCCTACCACTACTACCACCCTCACCCAGGGGGGCTGGATGCCTACCACTACTACCACCCTTAGCCAGGGGGCTGGATGCCTACCAACACCCTCAGCCAAGGGGGCAGGATGCCTACCACTACTACCACCCTGAGCCAGGGGGCTGGATGCCTACCACTACTACCACCCTCACCCAGGGGGCTGGATGCCTACCACTACTACCACCCTTAGCCAGGGGGCTGGATGCCTACCAACACCCTCAGCCAGGGGGGGCTGGATGCCTACCACTACTACCACCCTTAGCCAGGGGGGCTGGATGCCTACCACTACTACCACCCTTAGCCAGGGTGGGCAGGATGCCTACCACTACTACCACCCTCACCCAGGGGGGCTGGATGCCTACCACTACTACCACCCTTAGCCAGGGGGCTGGATGCCCACCACTACTACCACCCTGAGCCAGGGGGACTGGATGCCTACCACTACTACCACCCTCACCCAGGGGGGCTGGATGCCTACCACTACTACCACCCTTAGCCAGGGGGCTGGATGCCTACCAACACCCTCAGCCAGGGGGGCTGGATGCCTACCAACACCCTCAGCCAGGGGGAAGATGCCTACCACTACTACCACCCTTAGCCAGGGGGGGCTGGATGCCTACTACCACCCTTAGCCAGGGGGGGCTGGATGCCCACCACCACCGTTAGCCAGGGGGGGCTGGATGCCTACCACTACTACCACCCTTAGCCAGGGGGGGCAGGATGCCTACCACTACTACCACCCTGAGCCAGGGGGGGCTGGATGCCTACCACTACTACCACCCTCACCCAGGGGGCTGGATGGCTACCACTACTACCACCCTTAGCCAGGGGGGGCTGGATGCCTACCAACACCCTCAGCCAGGGGGGGCTGGATGCCTACCACTACTACCACCCTTAGCCAGGGGAGGCTGGATGCCTACCACTACTACCACCCTTAGCCAGGGTAGGCAGGATGCCTACCACTACTACCACCCTCACCCAGGGGGGGCTGGATGCCTACCACTACTACCACCCTTAGCCAGGGGGGGCTGGATGCCCACCACTACTACCACCCTGAGCCAGGGGGGGCTGGATGCCTACCACTACTACCACCCTCACCCAGGGGGGGCTGGATGCCTACCACTACTACCACCCTTAGCCAGGGGGACTGGATGCCTACCAACACCCTCAGCCAGGGGGCTGGATGCCTACCACTACTAGCACCCTGAGCCAGGGGGGGCTGGATGCCTACCACTACTACCACCCTCACCCAGGGGGGGCTGGATGCCTACCACTACTACCACCCTTAGCCAGGGGGGGCTGGATGCCTACCAACACCCTCAGCCAGGGGGGGCAGGATGCCTACCACTACTACCACCCTGAGCCAGGGGGGGCTGGATGCCTACCACTACTACCACCCTCACCCAGGGGGGGCTGGATGCCTACCAACACCCTCAGCCAGGGGGGGCTGGATGCCTACCAACACCCTCAGCCAGGGGGGGCTGGATGCCTACCACTACTACCACCCTTAGCCAGGGGGGGCTGGATGCCTACTACCACCCTCAGCCAGGGGGGGCTGGATGCCCACCACCACCCTTAGCCAGGGGGGGCCGGATGCCTACCACTACTACCACCCTTAGCCAGGGGGGCAGGATGCCTACCACTACTACCACCCTGAGCCAGGGGGCTGGATGCCTACCACTACTACCACCCTCACCCAGGGGGGCTGGATGCCTACCTACTACCACCCTTAGCCAGGGGGCTGGATGCCTACCAACACCCTCAGCCAGGGGGGCTGGATGCCTACCAACACCCTCAGCCAGGGGGCTGGATGCCTACCACTACTACCACCCTTAGCCAGGGGCTGGATGCCTACTACCACCCTTAGCCAGGGGGCTGGATGCCCACCACCACCCTTAGCCAGGGGGGCTGGATGCCTACCACTACTACCACCCTTAGCCAGGGGGGCAGGATGCCTACCACTACTACCACCCTGAGCCAGGGGGCTGGATGCCTACCACTACTACCACCCTCACCCAGGGGGGGCTGGATGCCTACCACTACTACCACCCTTAGCCAGGGGGGGCTGGATGCGTACCAACACCCTCAGCCAGGGGGGGCTGGATGCCTATCAACACCCTCAGCCAGGGGGGGCTGGATGCCTACCACTACTACCACCCTTAGCCAGGGGGCTGGATGCCTACTACCACCCTCACCCAGGGGGGGCTGGATGCCCACCACCACCCTTAGCCAGGGGGGGCTGGATGCCTACCAACACCCTCAGCCAAGGGGGGCTGGATGCCTACCACTACTACCACCCCCACTCATAGGATGGACAATGCATGACACAACCAGCACACCACAACCTAGGGAATGCAAGATGAAGACCTCCCCCCACCACCATGACAAGCGTGTGTAGGCTGTGTCAAATGCCTACAACACCGAACATGACTTTGAACATACAATGTGACCCCCTAGCACATGTGCCACACATATATGTGTGTGGCACCCACAATGCAAGCAGGCCATGACCATTGTGGCAATGGGGTCTAAACCCCCATCGTCACAGTGAGCAAAATGTAAGTGTGGGGTCCATAGCTGAAGCACATTTTGACCATTGTGGCAATGGGGTCTAAACCCCCATCGTCACAGTGAGCAAAATGTAAGTGTGGGGTCCATAGCTGAAGCACATTTTGACCATTGTGGCAATGGGGTCTAAACCCCCATCATCACAGTGACCAAAAGGTAAGTGTGGCGTCCATAGCTGAAGCACATTTTGAACAGTGTGGCAATGGGGTCCAAACCCCCATCATCACAGTGACCAAAATGTAAGTGTGGGGTCCATAGCTGAAGCACATTTTGAACAGTGTGGCAATGGGGTCTAAACCCCCATCATCACAGTGACCAAAAGGTAAGTGTTGACAAAGAAAGAGCTGCAACTGCCAAACTGAATGGATGATTCCTGGTCACAGAACAAAAAACTCATCAGTGGCAAAGTAGTGTATGTGTCCCATTGCAACATAAATTGGGTGAGCCAAATACTGCAGTGCAAATGAGACATACCTTTGGCCATGTGCAGACAAACAACACCCATGGGGGCTGACACCGTCAACATTCATCAATGACACAATGACAGAAGTGACCATCAGAATGCAGACCCACATATTTGCACCAATGGGCACACAAATGCAGATACCCTGTGGAGACAGCAGATGTGAGGTGAACAGATACCATACCATGGCAGCAATGGGACACACAAACCATGATCATTGTGCTGACCGATGACCTAGGAGTCCCAGGGACAGCAGGGGAAACACACCAAACTACATACAGCCAATGGCACACCCAAGATATGCCAATGCAGTGGTGCAGATGCACAAACACAAACAGGCAGACCCACACTGTCATCATACACAACAGGTGAGGGGGGGGGGGGTGCCAGTGTCCCCAGGCAACCACACAACACATGAGGAGACCTGAATACCAATCATAAAGATGTGCATACAGTGCCACACAAAGGTAACTCATGGATCCAAATCCCCTATGTGGGCAAGCAGGCATTGTCAGATGAGAGGGAGCACAAAACACACATGTCACACAGGCACGTAGGAACAGCAACTGACACAGCAAGACACAGACACACCACAGCACCACCCCCAGGGCCCCCACAATGTGGTGACCCTTGGCTGCATAAAAATCCCACTCTGATGACAAAGCTAAATGTGGTTCACACTGTGAACCACAGTCATGTGTCCTGGGCAACAAACTACCATCACACCTACACAAGCACAAATCAATCAGCATGGCCAGTAAGCCAAGGCCAACATGGAGGCAGGGGTCTAGCCGGGCAACAACTCACATCTGCACACACTCAACACCACACCCCTCGACCTCCAACAATGTGCAGCAGTGAAGTACACATGCACTGGTGACATTGCACATGCACCCATGACTATTCCAGGGTGGTGGGTGGGAACCAAGGTGCAGAAACACATCACACATGGCCACTCAACAAGACTCCTGAATGTCTGACACACTGCACACTACGCTGTACATGGACATGACGGCGATACCACACCAACCAATGGGATCCCAGCCACAGTCACACACCAATGAAGAAGCCAAGGTCACCCACAAAGAACACACATAGACAACAACCAACATTGCAGCCCGGACCCTGAGGAGTGCCAGCAGTCACACACACAACGTGTCACAATAACTTAAAGATAACACAAACTGAAAATCACATGACAGGGGCAAACAACAAGTGCCAAGGGTAAACCTGACTGTGACCCATCTGCGTCTGCACACAAACTCAGCCCTGACAGCAAACACACCTATGGGTGACACCCTGATGACCAGTAATGTGCCATGCACCCACATCACAGAGAACACAGGGAGAAGACTTTGGGGGAACATAGCTCAACTCAGCAAGCATCACAAACAGGTACAACACTAGGGATCACAGCATGCGCAGCTAAATGGAAGTGAACACACAGACATGCACATACAACACACACCTTGGGCGCAGGCAATGTCACACGTGTACACACTGCCATGAGGGGACTCCACTTCTGTGTGAGTAAAGCTGTGCCATATGTTGCCTCAGTAGGGCCCCATCATGTCAGCTGAGCACTCTGTCACACAATCAACAATTAGCACCAAATGAGGGCTCCCGTCACATCAGCCTGGTCATGGATGTGCCAACGGAATCATCAGCACAGATCCAACACACTTGTATAGCAATGTTGCACTGACTACACGGATGAGGCCTTCCCCATTGATGCCCAAACCTGCATGTCCAGTGGAGATGGCAACACGGTCAGGGAAGTAGACGAATCGAACAATGGCAGGCACAACAGATGTGCAGGGGTGGAAGCCACAGATATGAAATTGCTAATCTAAGTAGGAAACCCCATTGCCAAATACTGAACACATGACACCCTCAGATGCTGCTATGGATGACATGGATACACCACAGGATAGGACACATTCCCCCTGGACCACATGGGTTCCTGCACAGTAACACTTCATTATCATGAGACCAGATATCACCATCACTGCAGCAAGGGCATGGTTAGCAGCACCAACAACATGTACATCTGAAGCATAAGCACTAGAGAACAGAAAGTTGCTTTATTCAGCATATGTGTGGAAGGAAAACAAAGTCCAGAAAAACACAAAGGCCAATGGCCAGTCCATTGTCAAAGTCCAAACAGGGTGACACTGGCAGATGTCACCCTACGCATGCCTGCACAAAACCAGGGACAATCCACTAGGAGGGGTAACCGGGGGGCAGGCCAGGCACCGCAGGGACAGGATCAGGGCTCACCAGGGGAGTCAGGGAAGGGGTGGTGGGTGCTGGAGAGCCACTGACAACTGCAGTGGAGGTGTCTGACATGGTGTGTGCCGGCACAACTGGGGGCATGACTCAGATGTTGTGAGTGCCGGCACGACTGCAGTGGACCCTGCAGATGGAGTGGACAGGTCCGCCACTGCAGTGCCCAAGTCAGACAGGGTGGTGGTGGACTCCACTGCAGTGCCTACCACCAGGGGAGGAGAATGGGGAACAGGCAAGGTGGGCTGGACAGAGGGGGAGGACACCCTCACCACATCAGTGGCACAGACAAACGCAGCGGGGGTGGTGGTGCCGGGAGAGCAAGTGGCAGGGGGAGAAGGCCTGATCTTCTTGGGGATGGTATATCTGTGGGTGCGGGAACCTGGGGCAGGGTGTGGTGGGGGCACCTGTGGAGTGGGGGCCTGAGGGATGGAGGAAGGAGACCTGGTGCCTGAGCTGCAGGGCGGCGGCGGGGTCTTGCTCTTACGACTCCGGGGGGACTTGCGGGTGGGGGCCTCAGTCTGCCTGCGCCTGGGGGAGGGTGTCCGGGTGCGAGGGGCACTCTGCTCCATGTGGGTGGGCTTCCTCTTCCCCCTGAATGATGGATCAGCTGGATCGGAGGGGAAGAGGCCGAGGTCACTGAGGAAGAGGCGCTGGGTCTTAGGGGTTGCAGGTGAGGCAAGGGAGGGTGTTTTGGAGGGAGAGGCAACTGAGGACTGCGCAGTGCTCGTGGATGCGTGTGTGTGTTCCAGGGCCCCATCCCCTGTGAGTCTGGTTTCAGTCCCCTGACTGTGCGTGCGTGTGCGTTTTGTATGTGGTGTGTGTGTCTGTGTGCTGGATGTGTGTGTGTGCTGGTGTGTGCCTGTGCCGGTGTGTGTGTGCTTGGGACGGGTAAGGTGCTGGGGAGTGTGGATGGAGCAGAGGCAGCAGGGGTGAGGGACTGTTTGAGGAGGAACACTGCTGCCGTCAGGGAGGAGTCCATGGACCTATTGCCCCTCTGTAGGTCAGACATGCCCGATGAGATGCCCTCCATGAACGACACCAGCTGAGTCAACAGCGCGGTGTGCGCATGGAGGACACTCAGCATGGCTGTCTGGCCTACATGGAGCTGGCAAAGGAGGTACACAGACTCCTCACTCAGGGCAGCAGGGGACACAGGGGCAGGGGCTGCGGTGCCTGGCCCAAAGGAGACACGCTCCCGGACATGGGAGCCTCCACGGACCTGGGGAATGGTGCTGGTGGTGGCGGGGACAGCAACACTAGCTGTGGTGTGGTGGCTGCTGACACCCGCCTCCAGAAGGGAGTCATCCTCCAAGTTGCTCAGGTCCTCAGCTGAGGTGGATGCTGCTGAGGACTCCTCGGTGTGGCTCCCCTCGCCCTCCGTGCCACTGGGTCCCTCAGACCACTCCTCGGCTGCTGACCCAGTCTGGCTCTACGGCTCCTCCTGGTCCGTGGAGCTGTCCCCTTCCGTGGCTGTGGATGTATCTGCAAACAATGGGGATACAGACAGACATCAGTCACCTGCACCAAACGCACACACCACTGTGAGCACAGCACATTACAGAGCAAGCCCTGGCATCATTAGTTGTACATTGCTAAAAGTGCCCTAACTGAACAGGAGCAGCCAATTGTCAGTCTGATGCCAGCCATGGCACTCACATCCCACTTGGCCTTGCACCCATCTGTCTGGTGTCTGTTGGATTGCAACAACCCAGTGTGGACACATGCACCAACTACACAGTAGTTGGATAGTGCAGAGGACACGGTGTAGCATGTGGACATGCACACATCACAGCTCTTGCCACTGAGTCAGTACAGGTTTCCGGATGAAAGGGATGCCCAGAGTCAAATAGGAAATGCATGTGATGCATACCAGCGACAGACACCATGATGCACCCATGTCCTGATAGCCATAGCCACAATGGTGTGCATATAGCACATGTCACTCCCCTGCAGGCTCACCAATCAGTAGACACATGCCATGGCGGAGGCATGACTGCTAAGTCATACATCACTGTCTCAGTGATGTATGACTTGGCAGCCAGACAACAACACACTGCACTGTGTCACAATAGTAGGTCATGGGGAATGCAAGTCCTGGAGCTGCACAAGTGCACATGTACATCCCCCACAACACATCATCTTAACCCTCATCTGTCCAGGTCATACCTATTGGACATATGGGAGACCTGTGACACTACCCTCTGAACCTGAGCCCCTCACACTCTGCTGTGAATGGGGAACAGCTGCCTGAACTTCACATTCGCATACCCCAGTCTGCACGGGCAGCTGATCAGACACCTATGTGACACACAAGTATTGTCTCCTATGGTCACATCTCCAGTGGCATGCTGAGCCCCTACCAAGAAACTCCCCAGCAGTCCTGGCAACTAATCCACAGCACACTGACACAGAGGCAGACACCTGAGGGGTCAAATCACTGTGCACAATGTGTCAGCTGATACACGGGAGTGGGAGTACAGAGTGTATTGTATGGCCTGGAGTAGGCATGACTGTCCTGCCCCACATGAATGAGGGATGAGCCCTGGACAGTAGGCAGCTGGCTAAGTATGTGTGACACACGTTATATACACACTCCTGGGGCCCAAACATTGTTCCCACCCGCAGCATGGGTGTGTGCCAGATACCCCAGGCACATGTGGTGGATCAGCTCAGCAATTGGACCACATATCAAAGTAACACGCTGAATACATGTCAGAATACAGGCATTGTGTAAGCAATGGACCCACTCATGATGCCCACCACAGAGTCAGGGAAACAGATGCTGTCTCCCACCTTGAGTCAAGCAAACTGCAAGGACACAGTCCCAAGTGAAAGAATTCCCTGCATGTAAGGGCCACACCTGCGTATCAGATGAGGAGTGGGCAGTGCACAATAGAGGGACATGGCTCCTGGACAACATGACTGCTGCACTGTGGCAGTTGAACCAGGCCAGAGGAGGGCACAAAGCATGTAATACAGAGTTCACAGTGCAGTCTTTGACTCACCCCCTCCTTGCTGCTGCCTGCCCTTCAGCTGCCCATCCAGGTCTTGAAACACCACCGCCAGGATCTGGAGCATGTGGGGGGTCAGGGTCCGTGTTCCGCCCCTCCTGCGAGGAGGCGACAGCTTCAGCTGGACCCGTGCAATCCTCCGGGTCCAGCCCCAAAGGTCCTGCCACCTCTTTTGGCAGTTGCGGATCCGGCGCTTGTAGACCCCCATGGACCGGACACCCCGGATGATGTCCTTCCAGATCTCCTGCTTCAGATGGGCAGTAGCCTGTCAGGATGACAAAGTGATTAGGCCATTACTACACATGCAACATATCCGTGCATGACACAGTTGTATATACATGTCTCAATCACAGGGGCACATGGTGTACAAAGGCAGTGCAAGGCTGCCCATGGACAGTTTTCCAGAAGTCACTACATGGTATCATTGCATGGGAAGTAAAACCCTGTTCAAATGCACTGTCACTGCACCATACCTGTCCAGTGCATGTCACTACACACTATGGGGGGTGACAACTACTCAGTGAGCCTGCTAGCCAGTGGCGTGCAGACTTTCAGCCTTGCTAGTCAGACAATATGCACATGCAGAAAGGCAGTGCACAGAACACTCACCTGCTCCCCTGGTGTCCCATACAGCTTGCTGTACTGTAGAAGTAGGCTGTCCAGCAGGGCCTGGTTCTCCTCAAGGCTGAAGGCTGGGGCTCTCTCCAAAGTACGTGCCATTGCAGGGTCCAGAGGGGCAGAGACAGCAGCAGTGCAGTGGCAGATGTCGTCCTGGAGCATGTAGTGCAGGCAAGTGAGCTCTCAGGGGAACAGCCAGCAATATTTATGTGCTGGAGAGGCAGATACTGTCCCTTGTGTCCAAAGTGATAGGTCCAAGTCGTCTGCATCTTCTGAATCTGGCCAATCCGTGGAATAGCAGCACCAATACACGCCCACAGCATCCTTCAAATCTCCAAATACATAACATACATGATTTTGCAACATTGTTGTGGGTGACCAACTGAATTTCCAGCAACAGACTCGTTCGAAATTCGAAAACGCGTCCGTTGCCAGGCAAGGCCATTGTCAATGGGTGCGCACCGATCGGTCCATTGCGGTACAACGCGTGCAGGGGTACAAGGCGTACACGCACACATTGAATGCAATGGGCCGGCCGGGGGCACCGATCGGTCCATTGCGGTACAACGCGTGCAGGGGTACAAGGCGTACGCGCACACATTGAATGCAATGGGCCGGCCGGGGGCACCGATCGGTCCATTGCGGTACAACGCGTGCAGGGGTACAAGGCGTACGCGCACACATTGAATGCAATGGGCCGGCCGGGGGCACCGATCGGTCCATTGCGGTACAACGCGTGCAGGGGTACAAGGCGTACGCGCACACATTGAATGCAATGGGCCGGCTGGGGGCACCGATCGGTCCATTGCGGTACAACGCGTGCAGGGGTACAAGGTGTACGCGCACACATTGAATGCAATGGGCCGGCCGGGGGCACCGATCGGTCCATTGCGGTACAACGCGTGCAGGGGTACAAGGCGTACGCGCACACATTGAATGCAATGGGCCGGCCGGGGGCACCGATCGGTCCATTGCGGTACAACGCGTGCAGGGGTACAAGGCGTACACACACACATTGAATGCAATGGGCCGGCCGGGGGCACCGATCGGTCCATTGCGGTACAACGCGTGCAGGGGTACAAGGCGTACGCGCACACATTGAATGCAATGGGCCGGCCGGGGACACCGATCGGTCCATTGCGGTACAACGCGTGCAGGGGTACAAGGCATACGCGCACACATTGAATGCAATGGGCCGGCCGGGGGCACCGATCGGTCCATTGCGGTACTACGCGATGCAGGGGTACAAGGCGTACGCGCACACATTGAATGCAATGGGCCGGCCGGGGGCACCGATCGGTCCATTGCGGTACTGCTGTGATGCAGGGGTACAAGGCGTACGCGCACACATTGAATGCAATGGGCCGGCCGGGGGCACCGATCGGTCCATTGCGGTACAACGCGATGCAGGGGTACAAGGCGTACGCGCACACATTGAATGCAATGGGCCGGCCGGGGGCACCGATCGGTCCATTGCGGTACAACGCGTGCAGGGGTACAAGGCGTACGCGCACACATTGAATGCAATGGGCCGGCCGGGGGCACCGATCGGTCCATTGCGGTCTACGCGTGCAGGGGTATAAGGCGTACGCGCACACATTGAATGCAATGGGCCGGCCGGGGGCACCGATCGGTCCATTGCGGTACTACGCGTGCAGGGGTACAAGGCGTACGCGCACACATTGAATGCAATGGGCCGGCCAGGGGCACCGATCGGTCCATTGCGGTACAACGCGTGCAGGGGTACAAGGCGTACACGCACACATTGAATGCAATGGGCCGGCCGGGGGCACCGATCGGTCCATTGCTGTCCAATGCATCCCTTTTCAAAGTGACTGGCATATGTCTACCATGCCTGTCTCAGATGAACATATGCCAGCCACAGATAGCTCCCAGGGAGTGAGGGGCACACCTACAACACCACAGCCTGTCCAAACTGTATCATGAGGCATGTGAGGCTGCATTTCCTATTGTGTGTATGTTGGTGTACATGTTGTCCTGTGGGTGTCACCTGGGGGCACCCACCCCCAGGCTGTGCACGTGTTCATGGGGACTGAATCCTGGGTGTCACGTGTACATGACCACTGTGATGTGCAACTGTTCATATCTGTGCATGTGCCATGGTCACATTTCACGGTGGTGTATGTGTATGTCATGTCACATACCCCGTGAGTCCCATGTGGGACGGTATGTTTGAACCTAGGGTGTCCCTGTGGCACAATAGTGATGGCCCTCCACAGTCTGTGTGCATGTAGTGTTTACAATGTCTCTGATTTCATGTGCACAATGGGAGACAGTCTCCACATCCACGTTGTGTGTGCATGGACTTTGATGTTGTGCGTGTGTGTGTCACAGACGTCCATGTCTGTCCTGCCGTGGCAAGTGGGACCACTACCTGTGGGGGTCATGGTTGTTTTGCTGTGGTGTATACATGATACTCCATGTAATGCCAGTGTCCATGTGGCAATACAGGGTCCCTGGGAATGTACCTGTAGTTGAGCTGTGGTGCCTGGGGCACATCTGTCCTCACATGTCACTGTGGGGGGTGATTGTGACACGGCAGCAGGAGATGAGAACTGTGACACGGCCTCATGATATCCAATGGGCCAACCTGGGACTAATTGATGCCACTTGTTGGACCGTGTTGACAGATGTTGGCCATGTATGTACCATACATGTCCTTACGGAACTGCACACTTCATGTAGTTGTGCCTCATAATGACGTATGTTGGGATATTGGGTGTGTTCAATGCCACATATGTGGGGTGACTGACAATCTTGCTTACTTCTCCTCTGCACTGCAGAGGCTCCTGCTGTCCATCGACCATTCCCAGACCTGGCAACGATGGTGGAACGGGACAGCATCCGACGGTACCGCTTCACCAGGCAGCTGATTGAGGATTTGGCAGTGCAGTTGTCCCCACATTTGCAGCCTGGCCGGCCATATCCTACAGCGCTGACACCCAAGGTGAAGGTGATGGCAACCCTACACTTCTTTGCCACCGGTACCTTCCAACACACAGTGGCATCTACTGGTGGTATGTCACAGACTATGTTCAGCCGTGTGCTACGCGATGTTTTGGAGGCGATGTTACTATTCCTGAACCGGTACATCTATTTCCCTGGACTGCGACGACTCACTGACGTGAAGAGTGACTTTTATGCCCTGGGGAGGATGCTGCATGTCATTGGCTCTATTGATGGGACACATGTGGCTTTGGTACCACCACAGGCCCAGGAGCAGGCCTACAGGAACCGCAAGCACTACCACTCGGTCAATGCACTGGTGGTGTGTCTTGCAGACATGACCATCACATACGTGTGTGCCCGTTTCCCTGGTTCAGCACACGATGCCTTTGTGATGAGGAGTAGTCGCATCCCCAGGATGATGGCACAGATGCAGAACCAGCGTGCCTGGCTTGTCGGTGTGTACTGACTTTGTGCCATTGTGTGTGATCTGATCTGTAGTATTCCGCCCACTTTTCCAAGTTAGCTAATGTGCACTTGTCTGTCCGTAGGTGACTCGGGATACCCCAACATGCCGTGGTTGCTGACACCCCTCAGGAACCCTGTGACACCAGCCCAGATGCGCTACAACGAGGCACATGGTCGGACCAGGAGAGTTATTGAGCGGACATTTGGTCTCCTGAAGAGCCGCTTCCGCTGCCTGGACAAGACCGGAGGGTCCCTCCCATATGCCCCTGCAAAAGTGTGCAAGATTATCATTGTCTGCTGCATGCTCCACAACATGGCAGTGCGGAAGAAGTTGCCTCTCATCCAGGATGACGATGACCAACGTCCGCCACCTGTGGAGGATCCTGGCCTGGACCACGATGCCAGTGACGATGATGATGATGATGATGATGGTGATGTCCGCACACAGCTCATCACCAACTTCTTTAGCTGAATGTGAGTATCCTGAGGTATCATGTCAATGATGTGAGTTGGCATGATATGTGTAGGTGGTGCTCTGGTGCTGTTGGAGTGTGTCCATGGGCTACTTGACTGGATGTGTGTTGCGATGTATGCTTACAGGTGGGCTGTACTCCCCAACAGTGTTGACATGCTAACTTGGTTCTGGGTGGGTATCTTGTAACATGTATTGTGCATGAGTTTTGCTGTTCTGTCCTGTACTCCATTGCTTTTGACTGTGTGTCATTTCTGTCCTTCACAGGGTACTTTCAGATTTGTTTGGTCAACTGTGTCCACCGACGACGTGATTGCACTTCCAGGATGGTAGCTGTTGTGTCCCTACAGGTGATGTGCGCCACACCCATGGACTTCCTTCCTTCTACAGTTGTTGACTGTGTGCCCGCTGCCAGGTGGGATTACCTTGCATCTGTAGTGGTTACGACATGTTGCAACTGTGTAATAAACCTGTGCTTCACTTTGTGATGTGCGTTGTCTGTGGTCACACATTTGACTGGCATTTGCTTACTGCACCTGTGGGCTACTTGACTACAACTGGGAATGGGTGTGGTGTCTGTGCATTGCACCGTCTTCCCTGGCAACATCAGTGTAGGCAATGAGTCAGATGGCCTAGGTGTGTATGTGTTGTGTAGCCCTGGTGGTGTGTCTCCCTCATATGTGTCACGTTGCCTTTACTCACATGCCTGTGTTGTACTTGCTGTTGCAGTTCGCATACACAGTGTAATTTTGCAGTTCATCATCCCCATAACAGCACCCACGTTGGAATCACAACAGAGGCAAGTATGGTGTACTAGTGTGTTTATTGTGATACATTTGTGTGAATAGTGCATAGGATGGGTAGTGCTGTACATAAATCTTGCAATCCGAAGTTCCTAGGTGAATTGAAAGTCCTGGTAGACAGAATCCCCAGTATCGGGGCTACAGTTGTCTGTGACATTGGTCCAACTTGTACTCCCAGTGCAATGTGTGGGAGTGGTGTTGCCGTCAACAGGGTGAACAGTCTGTGCACAAAGGTGAACATCCAGAACAGGTTCAGGCTTCCTGGGAGTTGCGCTTGGCCATCGGCCTCTCACTTGCCCCTCTTCGGACGACCCCTCTTCTTGGGGGGGGCCCCTCACGTACAGGCTGCTGCGGTGCAGGGGACTGTCTGCCAGAGTCATCCTCCCTCCCTGTGGCAGTTGCAGTTTGGGCAGCACCAGATGTTGTTGGCACACAGGGAGGTGTGGACTGGTTGCTGTTCATCTGGCGGAGGCATTGTAAAATGTCCCTGTGCACCGCCGTCATCTCATGCAGTGCATCCCACTTGGACTCCACGCGGGACATGTGTGACTCCACGTGGGACATGTGAGAGTCCAAGCGGGCATGATGGGCAGCCTGCTGCTGTTTCATGTCTCTGAGGAGCCCCACTACCTGGCTGAGGTCTCCGGTGCTGGACTGGTACGCATCAGCTATGCGTACCAGTTGTGGGTCATCATGCACACCAGCAACCTCTGCAAGCAGCGACCTCTGTCTCCCACTACTCCCACCACCCCTGCTGACATGTGCAGTGGCACGCACAGATGACCCTGGTCCACCTTGGACGTTGGTGGTGGTGGTAGTGTCCATGGCCCCAGGTTGGTCCAGGGTCCCTGTGCTGGTGTTGCTCCTTGTTCTGTCCATGTCGGCAGGGATGGTATTTGTGTTGACAGTCGTTGGAGGGGTGGGTGCAGGGGTGCAGCTGGTGGTCCTGCTGGTGCTGCAGCAGGTGGTCCTGCTGGTGCTGCATGTAGACTTGCACCAGATGTGCCAGGTTGTTCTTCTTCGTCCGAGGAGGGCAGAGGCTGTACGACACCAGTGAGCTCCGCATCCTCTTGAGCCTGAGACTGGGACTCCTCAGCGTCTGCTGCTGTGTCCCCATCATCACCTGTTTTTGGGAGACACACACAATGTATGTTATGTTTCTGCAGGCATCAATGGTTGACACACCTGACAGTTGTGACTGTGCCTCTGGATGCGGGCCTGTACATTGCATTGTCCTAAGTCGTCACAGTCAGGGGTTGGTATTGGTGTGGCACATTGTCCTGCATTATTTGGGCATTTCTATGTATTTGTTGGTGTGTGAACATGGTCTGCATTGGTTGTGTTTGGTTGACAGCCGGCCCTCCTTCCCACCCACCCAGCCAGCCAGTTATCCCACCATGGAACGTGCTTGCATTGCAGGGAGTGGAAGTTGTCTCTCAGGATGTCATTCAGTGGTGTGCTGCTGTTTGTTGGTGCACAGTAGCCAGCAGGGCCTTGTGCTCCCCACAGCAGTGTCCAGTGTCAGCCATCTTGTGAGTCCTTCTCCACTCCCTGTGATGTGAGCATGACGAACTCAAGAAATCCAAGAAGAACTGCCGGGCCCTCGAGAAAGCATGGCGCAGAGACCCGACTGCAGACAACATGACCACCCTCAAGCACGCCACCCGAAAACACCACCAGCTGATCCACACCACCAAGAAAACCGCATTCAAGGAACGACTGGACAACAACGCCCACAACAGCAAGGAACTCTTCATCATCGTCAAAGAGCTCTCGAACCCCAGCGCCGGAAACAACGACATCACTCCCTCGCAAGACCTCTGCAACTCGCTCGCCTCGTTCTTCCACAGCAAGATCGCAGACATACACAACAGTTTCAGCACACAGCCGACGTACCCTACGACCGTTCCAACGTCCCCCACCTCCACCCTCCGAGCCTGGACCCCGATCAACACCGAAGACACTATCCGCACGATGAACTCCATCCACTCCGGATCACCTACCGACCCCTGCCCTCACCACGTCTTCAACAAGGCCGACGCCGTCATCGCACCCCACCTCCGGGACATCATCAACACCTCCTTCGACACCGCCACCTTCCCAGAGAGCTGGAAGCACGCCGAACTCAGCGCCCTACTGAAGAAACCGTCAGCGGACCCCACCGACCTCAAAAACTACCGCCCCATCTCGCTCCTTCCTTTTCCTGCCAAAGTCATCGAGAAGACCGTCAACAGACAACTGGCCGCCTTCCTCGAGACGAATGGATCCCTCGACCACTCGCAGTCCGGCTTCCGGGCCAACCACAGCACCGAGACCGCCCTCATCGCAGCCACCGACGACATCCGAGCCCTGCTCGACAACGGGGAAACAGCGGCCCTCATCCTCCTGGACCTCTCTGCAGCGTTCGACACAGTCTGCCACCGCACCCTAGTGCAACGCCTGAACAACGTCGGAATCCAAGAGAAGGCACTGGAGTGGATCATCTCCTTCCTCGCCGGAAGAACCCAGAGAGTCCGCCTCCCCCGTTCAGTTCCGAGGCCACCGAAGTCATCTGCGGCGTACCACAAGGATCATCACTCAGCCCCACCCTCTTCAACGTCTACATGAGCCCCCTCGCAGCCATCGCACGCCAACACAACCTCAACATCATCTCCTACGCCGACGACACCCAGCTGATCCTCTCCCTCACCAACGACCCCACAACCGCCAGAACCAACCTACATGAAGGGATGAAGGACGTAGCCGAGTGGATGAGGAACAGCCGCCTGAAACTGAACTCAGATAAGACGGAAGTCCTCATCCTAGGATCATCACCCTCCACCTGGGACGACTCCTGGTGGCCCCCTGCCCTGGGCAACGCACCCAAACCAACGGACCACGCACGCAACCTGGGCTTCATCCTGGACTCCTCCCTCTCAATGACCCGACAAGTCAACGCCGTCTCCTCGTCTTGCTTCAACATCCTACGCATGCTGCGCAAGATCTTCCGGTGGATCCCCACCGAAACCAGGAAGACGGTCACCCAGGCCCTCGTCACCAGCCGACTGGACTACGGCAACTCCCTCTACGCCGGAACCACAGCCAAACTTCAAAAAAGACTCCAACGCATCCAGAACGCTGCAGCTCGACTCATCCTGGACATCCCCCGACACAGCCACATCGCCAGACACCTGAGAGACCTGCACTGGCTCCCCGTCAGCAAGAGAATCACGTTCCGACTCCTCACCCACGCACACAAAGCCCTCCACAACCAAGGCCCCAGATACCTCAACGACCGTCTGACCTTCTACACTCCCACCCGCCAGCTACGATCGACCAACCACGCCCTCGCCGCCGTCCCCCGCATCCGAAGAGCCACAACGGGAGGAAGATCCTTCTCCTACCTGGCTGCCAAGACGTGGAACTCCCTACCCATCCACCTCCGCCTTACCCAAGACCACCTCTCCTTCAGGAAGCAACTCAAGACCTGGCTGTTCGAACAGTAGCGGACCCCCCTCCCCCAAGCGCCTTGAGACCCTCCGGGTGAGTAGCGCGCTATACAAATGATTGATTGATTGGTTCAGGGTGGTGTTGATGGGCCAGTTGTGAGGCTGAGCAATATCTGTGACTGCCACTCCCATCATGCTATTGCCTCCACCCCACTTCCCAGCATTCCCATGCTTACTTGGTTTTGGGGGGAGTTCAGTATGTGTGGGTGTGTGAGCAATGGCAAGATGGCTGACAGTGGTGTCCTGCTTTTAGTTGGTGTGCAGTTCCCAGCATGCCCTTGTGCTCCCCACGACACAGCAACAGTGTCAGCCATCTTGTGGGTCCTTCTCCACTCCCTGTGATGTGAGCATGGTTCAGGGTGGTGTTGATGGGCCAGTTGTGAGGCTGAGCATTATCTGTGCCTACTACTCCCATCATGCTATTGGCTCCACCCCCTTCCCAGCATGCCCATGCTTCCTTCCTTTGACTCTGCTTCCCTGTGGGGTGGGCTGGCTGTGCTGACAAGATGGCTGGGAGTGTTGTCCTGGCAGTTGTTTGGCTGAAAGTCCCAAGACTGGCCCTGTGCTTCACACAACATAACCCAGGGTGGTGGTTCTTTGGGGGATCTTGAGTTAGGATGGGAGGCATTGCATTGTACCAGGTGGGTTCTGTGGAGTTTGTGTTGAGGGGGGGTGTGAAGGGAGGTGCTTGTGACTATGGTCTGTGTTGCTAGTCCTCCTTCCCACCCAGCCAGCCAGTTATCCCACCATGGAACGTGCTTGCATTGCAGGGAGTGGAAGTTGTCTCTCAGGATGTCATTCAGTGGTGTGCTGCTGTTTGTTGGTGCACAGTAGCCAGCAGGGCCTTGTGCTCCCCACAGCAGTGTCCAGTGTCAGCCATCTTGTGAGTCCTTCTCCACTCCCTGTGATGTGAGCATGGTTCAGGGTGGTGTTGATGGGCCAGTTGTGAGGTTGAGCAATATCTGTGACTGCCACTCCCATCATGCTATTGCCTCCACCCCACTTCCCAGCATTCCCATGCTTACTTGCTTTTGGGGGGAGTTCAGTATGTGTGGGTGTGTGAGCAATGGCAAGATGGCTGACAGTGGTGTCCTGCTTTTGGTTGGTGTGCAGTTCCAAGCATGCCCTTGTGCTCCCCACGACACAGCAACAGTGTCAGCCATCTTGTGGGTCCTTCTCCACTCCCTGTGATGTGAGCATGGTTCAGGGTGGTGTTGATGGGCCAGTTGTGAGGCTGAGCAATATCTGTGACTGCCACTCCCATCATGCTATTGCCACCACCCCACTTCCCAGCATTCCCATGCTTACTTGCTTTTGGGGGGAGTTCAGTATGTGTGGGTGTGTGAGCAATGGCAAGATGGCTGACAGTGGTGTCCTGCTTTTGGTTGGTGTGCAGTTCCCAGCATACCCTTGTGCTCCCCACGACACAGCAACAGTGTCAGCCATCTTGTGGGTCCTTCTCCACTCCCTGTGATGTGAGCATGGTTCAGGGTGGTGTTGATGGGCCAGTTGTGAGGCTGAGCAATATCTGTGCCTACTACTCCCATCATGCTATTGGCTCCACCCCCCTTCCCAGCATGCCCATGCTTCCTTCCTTTTGACTCTGCTTCCCTGTGGGGTGGGCTGGCTGTGCTGACAAGATGGCTGGGAGTGTTGTCCTGGCAGTTGTTTGGCTAAAAGTCCCAAGACTGGCCCTGTGCTTCACACAACATAACCCAGGGTGGTGGTTCTTTGTGGGATCTTGAGTTAGGATGGAAGGCATTGCATTGTACCAGGTGGGTTCTGTGGAGTTTGTGTTGAGGGGGTGTGTGAAGGGAGGTGCTTGGGACTATGGTCTGTGTTGCTAGTCCTCCTTCCCACCCAGCCAGCCAGTTATCCCACCATGGAACGTGCTTGCATTGCAGGGAGTGGAAGTTGTCTCTCAGGATGTCATTCAGTGGTGTGCTGCTGTTTGTTGGTGCACAGTAGCCAGCAGGGCCTTGTGCTCCCCACAGCAGTGTCCAGTGTCAGCCATCTTGTGAGTCCTTCTCCACTCCCTGTGATGTGCGCATGGTTCATGGTGGTGTTGATGGGCTAGTTGTGTGGGGGGCAATCTGTGTGACTGCGACTCCCATGATGCTATTGGCTACACTGACTTGGCCTGCATACACAGAATTCCTTCCTTTGAGTGGTCTTCACTGTGTGTTGGTGTTGTTGTGGTGGCTACATGTCTGGATGTGTTTGTTAGTTCTATTTGTGCCACTGCCTAGCTGTAGTTGTAGTTGTGTTTGTACATGTGATGGCACGGTTGGATGTAACTTTTTTAATGGCATGTATTGTGTTTATCTGACTGACATACACATTTTGGGATGATTCTGTTCTGGTTGCTGTGTAATTGGTATGAGTGCATGGTTTGACTCTCCCCTTGACAGTGATGTGTGTGTGTTTTGTGGCAGAATATTGTGTACATTTGTTGTGTACTCACCAGGCTCTGGGATGTCCTCTAGTCCATAGACGCTCACTGGCGGAAGGATGGCCCGCACCTTCTCCTCCCAGGGCCTGAGGTATACTGGCTTGGCAGGAGGGCCGCTGCCAGTGTGCTGGCTGAGCTGATGGTCCTTCTCCAGCAGCTTCTTGACCCTCCTGCGCACGTCATACCACCTGTTCTGGATGTCGCTCCTTGTGCGCAGACATGGTGATTGTGCATTCACCCTGTTGATGATCCTCTCCCACATCTTTGTTTTCTGGGAGATGGGGGTCTGTTGGACCAGTGTGCCAAACAGCTGTGGCTCTACCCTGAGGATCTCGTCTACCATGACTTCCAATTCACAATCTAGGAACTTGTGATTCTTCTTGGGGGGCATGGTGATGGGTGGTGATGGTGAGTGATGTGTGTGTTGGTGTGCAGGTGAGGGTGTGTGAGTGTGTGTTTTGCTGGGTGTATGTGAGGTAGCTATTTGTTGGTGTGCTGATGGTGTGTGGCTTGTGTGAGGGATGAGCTGTGGGTGTGTGGTTGCTGTCTCTTGGGTGCTGGCAGTGGAATGGCATTTGCAAAGGATCATGGTTGTGATTTGTGTCCCTTATATGGGTGGAGTTGTGGGTGTGTCCTTGTTCTTTGTCCCCACCCCCCCCAGTATTTATTGGCTTTGTAATTGCTTGTTTGGCCTTTTTTGTGTGATTTTTCCTTTGTACTGTCTGTGCATGTTGGAGATGTGTTTGTGACCGAGTCGGACCCTGCATTTGTCTCGTACGGTGTTCTCCGTTTCGTTTACCCTGTGTTTGTGCAGTTTCCTCTGCTGCGTACGCGTCGGTCGCGGTGTTTGTGTTGCTTCGGCTGGGTTTTGTATGCGTGTCGGTCGTACGGCTTGTCCTCCGTCCGACTCGGTTGTTGTTTTCGCGCCTTGCATCGTACTTGGCGTTTTGGAGTTTGCGGGTACGTTTCGGTCGGATTTGTACCGGGTGCGTGTCGGTCGGTTCTCTTCGCGTGTTTTTCCGGCCGGATTGCTGTTTTCCGGCCGGCTGGGTCGGTCGGCTTGGCTTCCGTACGTGTCGGTCGGATTTTGCACTATTTGCATCGTACTTGGCGAGTCGGGCACCACAGGTACGTGTCGGTCGGAATTTTTACCGGCTCCGAGTCGGTCGGTCCTTTTCCGGCCCGAATCGGAATCGACCCCTTAGTTGGGACTATCAGTTGAGAAAGAGTTCTCTAATACTATGCCAAAGATCTAAATCAGTATTAAGATTTTTAAAACAATCTTATACCCAACCCCTCTCACCGGCCCTTGAAATTTATCGTGCAAAAGCCCAAAGTGGAGCTCTGTACGGAGCAGAGATATGGGGATTTACCTCTGTAAATAAATTAACAGTTTGCGAGAATAATTTTTGCAAGGGCTCTCATCTCGCTACCTGTTACAACACCACTCACCCCACTCTTTTGTGCTCTTGGGATACAGAGAATAGGCGACCTGGCAGCCTTAAGACCACTAACATATTGGTAGCGTCTATGGACTTCTCCACAATTAATTGATTATCGTAATTGTTTACGGGTGGTCCTAGCACTTAAAGGGGCAAAACAACTACCCTGGTTCAGACATATTGCCAAATGGTGTAAACTATTGAACCTGATAGGCCTGTGGGAGTACCCAGAAAGGGCCACCAAACGTGACATCTCAACTCTCAAAGCTACGTATTGGAGTGTAGTTGGGGAGCATTATACCAATAACCAAACAAGTGGACAGCTGATATCTAAATTTAAATATCAAATCTTGTTCCTTGTTCGAATCTTTTCTTGATTTGATTTCACCCCCCCTTGCCAAAATCTTGTACATTAGGTTTAGATACGGTAATCTGCTATTGAAATTTCCAGGGAAAGAGGCGATTGGATTAATTTTAGATCTTTGCCCTGCTTGCCGAGAAGTTGATGAAACCAAAGAGCACATTTTGTTTTTTTGCACAAAGTATCAGCAGTTACGCAGGAGATGGATTAGACCGTTATGTCTTAATCTGGGTGCTAGGCAGCACCAGATTGCGTTTAGGATTTTAAAAACTGATACTTCGGGGCAAATAGTTTTTGCTCTTAGCCGTTTTTATTCTCTTTCTGGCTGATTCGCAAAAAAATTTATTACGGGAATGAAGTCATTTTCCAATCCATTCCCACCTTATACTGTATACGTACCTTAAATATCAGCTTGGTATACATGGCTCAGTATTCCAAATTTTCGGTGGCTGTTTAGTATCCCTTTTTAGCTTGATTAGGTCGATTGTATTGATGTATATTTGTATTTTGTTTTTTTTAACCTGATTCGGGATGTCACTTGCACTTGTATTTGTGTTCGTAGCGGTTTAATACTATTTTAATTGTATATATATTTATGTTTTATCTTTGTATACTTTGATGGTGTTTTGTACAAATGACCGAATAAAGTTATATGATGATGATGATGATGATGATTGCATAAGTGCAGGGTTACTGCCTGGGTGATTGGATGAGTGCATGGGTAGTGCCTCAGTTATTTCATGAGTGCATGACTAATGTCTAAGTGCTTACATCAGTGCATGGGTAGTGCCTGAGTAAAAGGATGAATGCAAGAGTAATGCCTGGGTAATTTGATGATTGCATGGGTAGTGCCTGAGAGAATGGATGAGTGCATGGGTAGGGCCTAAGTGATTGCATGAGTGCAAGTGTAGTGCCTGAGCGATTGAATGAGTGGATGGGTAGTGCCTCGGTGAATGCATGAGTGCAGGGGCAGTACCTGGGTGATTGGATGAGTGCATGGGTAGTGCCTATGTGAATAAAAGAATGCAAGGGTAATGCCTGGGTTATCCTATTAGTGCAAGACTTGTGCTTCAGAAAATGGGTAGTGTCTACGTGAAAGGATGACTGCCTGCCTGATTACATTAGCAACATAATCATAGTTTTCATTTAGTGTAAAGGATAAACATTATTTATATTAGAAACAAATAACATATAATTACATTTTGAACATTTTTTTCACGTTATCATGCATCTTATATTATGTATTCTTACCTTTCAAGTAATTTAGATACATTACTCAGTAGAAGTATTTTAGAGTAGTATTGTCCTAAACAGCATTAAAAGTCTTTTCAAACTTCAACATTACCTACTATAAAGAAGAAGGAAAACTGTTATTTAATGATAATATATTACAGAAATTATAATATTATATTTTTAAGAATACAACATAAATTTAGAATGATATTACATTTTCAGTTTCCTTTTTTTGCTTTTCTCAGATTCCTCTTAACTACACCATACACAGTGATTGCAATGTAGTATCATCATTGAACAGCAGGGAAAAAAACAATCAAATTGATTGTAGAAAACAAGCAACAAATCAGCATAGAACATCATCATCAATATGTGTAGCTGTGCGTTTTCCTACCTACACTTTGTTAATTACTTCCTTCATCTACATTAACTCTATTATTTATCTCGAATACATTTGCCAAAATGTAGACTCCCATTTACATCTGGTACAATATAGACAAAAAATATATAAAGTATTTCCTTTTAAAAACAATTTTCCAAATGCAATATCAATTAGTGCAAATAATATTCAAAACACTAATTATTAATACTAATAGTTTGCACTCATGTCTACTTTCTGTTCACATCTTCCCAATAGGCCGAATGATGTACTCAAAACTTTGGCTTCAAAAATAACACATATGAATTTGGTAATTCATAAGGCAATCTAGGTTTGATTTCCAAGTGGGCATCATTGCAATGTGTCCATCCTTTATTACACTTTAAATACACAGTATAGTGTCTAGATGTTGTAGTTGGTCCATCATGGAAAAAAATAGCCACTGCTGTAAAAGTTCTTCCTGAAATAGATATTTGACTTCCTTTAAAATGTGTAATTTTTGTTTGCATTGTTCTTCCATTTGCTCTACAACGTTGTAGCATTAAAAAGTGATATTTTCCAAATCATTCTATATGTATTGTAGACAACATCTCTGATCTATAATGTGAACATCTCATGTCTTGATTGGCTGTTTTTATCAATTTGTTAAAAGGTACTGATTTGCAGTCTGGTATTGTCATGTATATGAACCGTTCTGTTTGTATTTCAGTGGTAGAAGTAAAAGAACACTCTTCACATTTATGATCCCATCTGTAACTTAGTCCAAAAAGGTTTTCAATCTGTATTCCTTCTTGTTCTAACACTCCAAACATAAGCATTAGAAATTCTTGTGCATCTTGTTGTATATTCAGAATAAATGTCAAAGAACCAGTACATATATCCAAAAGATGCCGAATGCCAGACGCAGTATGGATTTTAGTTCTGTCAGATACCAACTGTTGAAATGCATGATGTAGTACAGAACAATATCTTTTTTAAAGATTTCCCATGATTTCATGATGAAGATCTTGTTGATAAAACACAACATTCAGAATCACATTAGCATAACAGTTGATACCTGAACTATTTTCCAGCTGGGATATTTCAATGTCATCAACAGTTTCCATTTTCTTTTTCTTTACACCTTAAAATTTTCCTTCATTTATTTTCTTTTTTTGAACCTCAATTGCATCTTTGATATATTTCTGTTTTGGACACAGTACATATTTCTCATATATGGGATATACACCTAAATCAGGAGCATAAAATCTTCTTAAATGATTGTACTCTCTTACACAATTTGCATCAGCACTAACCTTTTCTCATGTTCTTACTCGAGACAATGTAATGTATGCCATTCCCTCTTTGAACACTGTACTTCCAATATTTACAAAAGCAGTGTCTATACTTAAACCTTGTGATTTATGAATAGTTACTTCATATGCTAAAGACAGAGGAAACTGTTGTCTGTGAACATACAAATCTTTTACAAGCAAAAAACGTACAACACAATGCCCAATCTGTCTTACCTCTTTAATTAGGTCAAACTTTATAATCAAAAATTCTATTCCATCTCTATTCTGAAATTTTACAGAATCAACAACTTTTCCCATTGCTCCTTTTACTAAACCTTCTTCTACATTCAAATTATGCCGTAGGATTACCCGACAGTTTAAGCACACATGTAAAGTCTTTTCTAGGCCTGCAGTTTTAGATACAGACTTTTCCAAAGAATCCAATTTAGCCTGTAGTTTCTCTGTAAGAAGAATAGTCACTCTCTGGTGTTCAATTTTATCAATAGCTTCAATTTACATCATTTGTTGTTTTTCCAGTTTAAGAAGTTGTTTATTAAATATAGAGCACTGTTGCAGTGTAGGCATTAGGCACACTATAGACTGCTTTTCTCCAAGCATGTTGTACATTACTTCAGCTGCTGTGTTTTCAGTTGTAAACAAGTTCCTTAGTAGCCGACTTTCTAAAGCTTGTTTACCATGTTTTGTTAAGACACCAATTCTTATCTCTTGAAGAATATTTCCGTAATCTTCATCACTTGCTTGTCGCATATTCTTAACAAGTTCCTTATATTAAAATGTAACCAAATGTTCACATTTCCAATACTTTCCAAAGATTTCCTAGTGTCTTCATGGACAAGTGTTTTAAAAACAGGTAGTCCTTTTACAGGAGTAAATTGTAGTAAATCTCCAAATACAATTAAATGTTTTCCTCCAAACAGAACATCGTAATATTTTTTAAAAATCTGTTGCATTCTTAAATGTACACATTCAAGCATTAAGTTTAAGACCATGCTCACCTCATCAATGATTAAAAGTTTCATTTTCTTCAGTACTCTTGAGACTTCATAACAAGCTTCTCCAGATAGCTTCTGATATTCCAATTTATTATCATGTTCAACTGGTAGCATAAGTAATCGATGTAAAGTAATCCCTTTAATGTTGTGTGCTGCTAAACCAGCTGGAGCTGTTACAACACAAGATAAATATGATTCTGTAGTTTTGTGTAGATAACTGGTCAAAACTTTAATTAAGAAACTTTTTCCTGTTCCAGCTTGACCACTGATGTACATCAGAATAGGTTTAAATATTGAACATTGGCATTCTTTTTTTTCCTGTAGCAAACCATTATTATACTTGTAGATATATTTATTTCTGTTCAATATTTAGCTGTTCTTCTAACTTTTCCAACTGAATAATATCCTATTGTGCTTGTTGCATTGCGATTTCTACCTCATTCATGGCTATTGCTGCTTCATTTTCGATAATTGGTTGTCCCAGTGGATCTTGACTCAGTGGACCAGAACTTTGACTATCTTGAGAACTTTCTCTAGCTATTTCAGCTGCAATAGTACTTTCTTGTTCAATCTCATCACTAAGCATTTGTAGATATGTAGGGAAAATAGTGCACTGAATTCTATCTTTACTTGCATTAAAGAATCTTCATAGCAGTCAAAATCTCCAAGTAATTCTGTTTTACTATGCCAAGGCTTGAACAGTTGCAGAAGTGCTAAATAGAAATAATCCCTCTTATCTGGGCTGTCACAACTGAGTTTTCTGTGTTTAATAAGATTTCCTTTGGCATGTTTACCAAACATCCCTCACATCCAATTACTGCATATTTTTCTTCTTTTATATTTTCTGTAACTTTTCTTTTAAAGCTGTAATGTTGAAGTATTTCATACAGACATAGATTTTCGAGATGTGGAATCCTTTTGGGATAGTATGTATCCAACATATTAGTTTTAACAATATCTGTACTTTCTGGTTCATTCTGTGCTAAGTATTACATTTCTTGTAGAGATTTCAGTACTCTATTTCATGTGGCGGCAATACCTAAACTTACCCAAATGATTCCTCTTGACTTTGATTATAAACTGGCTGTGCTCAAGCAATCCGAACATTCATAGGATCCAATCTCTTGATGGGAAAGCATTTTCAATCTGAAGCTGTACAATTTCTTGCTAAGACTTTCTCTTGTGAAATTTCTTCCCACATTTCTTTCATCTCTGTCTTTTCAGACTTGGTTATATGTGATGTAACACAGCGAGCTACAGCAATTGAATTATCTGCAACATATTGGATATCCATGTTTGCATTCCACATTTTCAAAGTAACTGGATTGTAGTCATTAATGTACTTTGAAGCTTCTGTTCTTTGTAAGTTGAATGTATTCTTGGGAGATTTCTGAGTTATTGTATGCCTTACTGCTGACAAAAAACTATTTACTCTTCCTTTAGAAATTATAGGACGTGGGAATCTAAAACGACATTTTGTATAGAATTTTCCATTACACTTGTATTTTCGTCAGCAGTATTTCCCACATCGATGACTTTGAAACTGTAAAACTTGTCTCAAGCTCTTTTTTTCCTCCTTCTGTTAGAATAGCACATGTGACATACTGTTTCATCGGTATTACTTCCAAATTTTGGAGCACTCTTTATCCATAATAGCAAGTGCATATGAGGAGCACCTCTGTCTTGGTACTACTTTCTCCCCAAAAATTATGTTACCTCTTCAAGAGGTGGATTATTTTTATTGCAGATAAATGACATCATAGCTTGAAACCTATGATTAAAATATCTGCACACATTTACAGGATCCAAGGAACGCAGTTCTCCAGCTGTCTTCAATTCAATGTTTTTAACATTTCAATTTGCTTCTCATAGAAATTCAAGTAATTTGCCGCATGCATATTCAGCACAGCTAAGTGTTACAAACCATGTAGGAGTACCTAAGTTTCTTAACATGCATTTAAGTTATCTGTGACGACGATACCAATACTCATTTGCAGCACGTTAACAAGCCATCAAATTAATTAAGTGAGATTCTAAATTTTCATCTCTTTGTTGAACTTTGTCCATGAATTCCTTTGCAGAAACATGTGGAAGATGAACTCCTGTTTTTAATATGTGGTTCACTGCATATGAAAGTGCAGACAAATCACTTTCAAACAGAAGGTGAAATATATATGGAATGCACTGTCAAAATCTTGGATCTGCAGAGTACAATCTTGCTGAGCGGTATTCTGAAGCTGGAATCTGTACAGCTCGCTCATCAAATTGTCCACCTTCTCCAGTGGAGATTAGTTGTGGAAAACAACGAGCTTCTAAACTTTATCCCATACACTCATGGGAGTTCCCTTTGCTTCCTTCATTTGAAATAATTCAATACTGTTTCCAAACATTTCTTTGAATGCAGAGGATGTATAGTATAATGTTCATAAATCACTTCACTCTTGGACTTGTCCCCTTTTTCTATTTGGCAACTTGAAATTTCTGTTTCATGTTCCAAGCAGATTACCTGTTCATCAACATTTATATTCTTATAATAAATATTATTTTGAACCAGATATAATGTAGCCTTTTGACGTTTATTAACATCTACAAACTCTTGCCAGATTTTTCAACTCTTTATTGGTACACCATTTACTAGAATATCTATTGTCTCATTTTCCTCCCTCTCTACACCAAAAGTTTCAATATTTTTCTTGAAATCTAAAGGTAATTACATAACTCTTTCTTTCAGATCTCTTTATAAATCTGTTGGTGGCAGCTTACCTAGTTTAGGCTCCATATGAAATATAGCCTGAAATGGGTGCACAGATTGAATAAGAATGGACTCATATGCATTCAAATCTGCCAGTTCCTAAGGAATAGCTACCAACTCTAAGTTGTTATGTACTGCTCTAGCTGGCATTTTATTCTCCTCAACTTTGTTGTAACAGTATTTAAAAATAACTTGATCAGTAGCCAACTCAAACCAATCTTCTACCAACAAATAAGCACAAAATTGCTGCCACTTATCATTGTTTTCCTTTTCACTTTTTAAATATAAATTAACATTCCTAATTTGACTTCTATAGTGAGTACGTCGACAACAAATACAAACATAGTTTGGTTTTTCAGATGAAACTGTCTTAAACTTTGTAATTTCTACTGCAAACTCATCAATACTAATCTCTTTCATCTGTTCTTCAATACCTACATTTTTCAAGCTCTCACTTTCTCTACACTACTCTTGTGAACCAAAAAAACAAAACTGTATATCATCACAAACTTTTTGTACATCTGATAGTGAACCGTGCAAAAGAGCTGTGTTCATTTCACTTAAACATAATGCAGGAGTTTTTTCATAGTAGAGACTCCTTACTAACTTCTGCATTTCCGAGTGGTGTACTGCTAACATTCTTAAATGATGAAAAGTACTTTGGCAAACTTTTCATGAAAGACAAGCTAGAGAATGACCTTGCAATTAGTATATTTTCTCATTTTACATGGCTCTAGTCCTTGTAACATCTTAATCTTCTGTTTAATAGTTTTATTTGTATATTCTCGTAAAATAATTCGTAATATGTCAATAGACTCCTGTCGAATACTGCAAATACTGCTACAATTCCACTTAAATACAGGAGCTTGTGTATACCTCCCTTGAACTTCTTCAGCTATTAGTTCTTCTACATTCCTAGGAACGATTTTTTCTCTTGGAATCAGAGAACCATCTCTCATCTCATAGCATCCACCACTAGTATAAACTGCATGTACTAATGTATTCTGTTGAAAATAGCTTTCTTCATTAAAGAAAGGCTCCATACTAGAAGTGTGCTTCCATTCACCAGTGAACATTTTTACAAAAGTTACTTCTATTAACCAGTCTTTTTCTTTTGCTTTTCTCCTTCATAAACAGCATTTTCTCTTCAATTTTAAATAAATAATTTTATTTTTATTTCAAAAGCTTTATCTACTACACTTCCAATCTGTTGCTTTTTCTAATAAGCTGCTGATCTTCTTTTATATTTTTTACAATCTTTCAATAAATGTTGTAGTACTCTACTTCTATAAATTCTCTTCCTTATGTCTTTATGTTCTTTCAGCCTTCTTTCAACATGCATTGTTTTCCCATAACATGATTTTCTTATATTTGTCTTTTCAACATTTTCAAATTGCTTAACATTTCATAAAAGTCTTTTAACAAACTCTTTAGTTCTCTTACCAGAACTATTTTCTTCAGTGTAGCATTTTTCAGTTCATCTAATTTCCTCTTTTCTCTTTCCTTTAAATAATACTGTTTTTTTCCTTGTCTTCTCTTTTGATTTTTTTTTGCAATTGTCAATGTTTTTTTACCAATAAATATACATATCTGAAAAACAAAGATGTTTCAATAGTTTGTTAAATAATGTTATACTTTTTAAACAATTATATATTAATATTCATAACAATAAATATACAAATACCCTCAATTACATTCCAAATATCTCCATAACACGTACATATTTAGATTATTGTACTTTACACAATAGCAAACCTGGCAAAAGAACACGCACCTTTAAACAGCAACATGGTTGAGATTGCTGTTTTAAATTTGCCTAGTCCCAAGATTCTCAGCAGAGGGTAAAAACTGAAGCTTCAACAGAAAAGTGATGTTTAAGACATGTTGACAAAAGAATTAGAAATTAGGCTAATTACTATGAGTTTGTGGAAAGGTACACTTGAAGTAGGCCATATAACTTTACGTGTCTGATTGAAATGAGAAATATAGTCTGTCAAATGTATAACTCTACGTGCTCTTGTGAGTGAGGTATTTGTCTACTTCTACATCTATTGTGTTATTCATCTGAAAATGGTAGCTTGAAAACCTGGTTGGTTTGGCTACCGGTGGACAAATCTTTCAGTTCTGCTCTATCATTCGGTCGCACAGCCTCTGATGTCTTCTGTATATAGGTGTTATGGAGCCTCTCAAATAGCCTGTTCAATACTCAGGTGCCATGTTTTTCAAGCTGAGAGGAATACATAGACTTTTTTTACACAAATTTTGAAACCATACGCTCTGAAACACAGGTATCCAAAATGCACAGACTGAGGTATGTATGCTTTGAGAAATATGGTGAGACTTATAACAGTGATATAGTTGAATACCTGTGTTTCAGAACGCATGCTGTCTAAATTTGTATAAAATAAGTGTATGTATATCTTTCTGCTCATAAAACATGGCATTTGGGTATTGAACAAGCTATGTGGCAGGCTCCACAATACCTTAATTCAGAAGACATCACAGGCTCTGCGACAGAACGACAGAGCAGAACTAAGAGATTTGTATACCAGTAACCAAACCCGACCAGGTTTTCAAGCTACCATCTTCAGATGCATAACACATCAGACAATAGATATAGAAGCATACACATACGTCATTCACAAGACCATGAAGTACCTTAAATTTGACAGACTGCACTTCCCATTTCAAGGAGACACCTAAATTTAGGCGGCGTACTTCAAGTGTACCTTTTGACAGAGGAATAGCAAGTAGCCTAATCACTAATCCTTTTGCCAACATGTCTTAAACCTCACTTTTCTCTTGCAGCTTCAGTTTTCAACAACTTCTCAGTATCTTGGGGTTAGCCAAATTTAAAACAGCAACCCTTCCCATGTCGCTCTTATAAGTCTCACTATGTTTCTCAAAGCATGCATGCATGTGTCTGTATCTTTTGCTAGTGGCATCATATATAAAAGAAACTTACAAATAGGTGTATACCTGTGTTTTATACGTCTAACATGTTCAGATGCATAATGCGTGTGAGAATATATGTACAAGTAGAGACATACCTCAGTCACAAAACCATGAAGTCCTTTAATCTTGAAAGACTGCACTTCCCATTTCATAGAGACACCTACATTTATGTGGTATACTTCAATTGTACCTTTCCAAAGACTCATACGAAGTAGTCTAATCACTGATCCCTCTGCCAACATGTCTTAAACCACACTTTTGTGCTGCAGCTTAACTAATGAGTGACTACTCAGAGTGTTGGGCCTAGCCAAATATAAAGCAGCAACCCTTCACATATCACTTTTGTAACTCTCACCATAATCCTGAAAGCTAGTATGCATGTGTCTGTGCCTTTTGCTAGTGGAATCTTATATAAAAGACACATACAAATAGATATATACCTTTGTTTTGTACATCTAGCATCTTCAAATGGTTAACACATGTGAGAATACTTGTGCAAGTAGAGACATACCTCAGTCACAAAACCATGAAGTACTTTAAACTTGTCAGACTGCATTTTCTATTTTAAGGAGACGCCTAAATGTATGCAGCATACTTAAAATGTACCTTTCCACAGACTCATACGAAGTAGCCTAATCACAAATCCCTCTGCCAACATAACTTAAACCTTTCTTTTCTGCTGCACCTTCACCATTCAGTAACTACTGAGAGTGTTGGGCCTAGCCAAATATAAAGCAGCAACCCTTTGCATGTGTCTGTTGTAACTCTCACCATATCCTGAAAGCATGCATGCATATGTCTGTACCTTTTGCTAGTGGCATTATATCTAAAAGAAACATACAAATAATTGTAAACCTTTGTTTTATACGTCTAGCATCTTCAGATGGATAACACATGTGAGAATACATGTGCAAGTAGAGACGAACGTCAATCACAAAAGCATGAAGTCCTTTAAGTTTGTCAGACTGTACTTTCCATTTCAGGGAGACACCTACATTTATGCGGCATACCTCAAATGTACCTTTCCTCAGACTCATACGAAGTGGCCTAATCGCTAATCCCTTTGCTAACATGACTTAAACCTTACTTTTCTGTTGCAGCTTCACTATTCAGCAACTACTGAGAGTGTTGGGCCTATCCAAATATAAAGCAGCAACCCTTCACATGTGTTCTTTGTAACTCTCACCATATTCCTGAAAGCATGCATGCATATGTCTGTACCTTTTGCTAGTGGCATTATATATAAAAGAAACATACAAATAGATGCATACCTGTGTTTTATATGTGTAGCATCTTTAGATACATAATACGTCTGAGAATAAATGAGCAAGTAGAAACATACCTCAATCACAAGACCATGAAGTCCCCTAAACTTGACAGACTGCACTTCCCATTTCAAGGAGACTCCTACATTTATGTGGAGAATTTTAAATGTGCCTTTCGATAGACTCATACGAAGTAGTCTAATCAGTAATCCCTCTGCCAACATGTCTTAAACCTTATTTTTCTGCTGCAGCTTGACTATTCAGCAACTACTGAAAGTGTTGGGCCTATCAAATATATAGCAACTACCCTTTGCATGTGTCTGTTATAACTCTCACAATATTCCTGAAAGCATGCATGCATATGTCTGTACCTTTTGCTAGTGGTATTATATGTAAAAGAAACATACAAATAGATGTATTCCTGTGTTTTATATGAGTAGCATCTTCAGATACATAACACGTATGAGAATATATGAGCAAGTAGAAAAATACTTCAGTCACAAGACCATGAAGTCCCCTAAACTTGACAGACTGCACTTCCCATTTTAATAAGACACCTACATTTATGAGGCATACTTCAAGTGTACCTTTCCACAGATTAATACAATGTAGCCTAATCACTAATCCTTCTGCCAACATGTCTTAAACCTTACTTTTCTGCTGCAGCTTCACTATTCAGCAACTAATGAGAGTGTTGGGCCTATCCAAATATAAAGCAGCAACCCTTCGCATGTGTCTGTTGTAACTCTCACCATATTTCTGAAAGCATCCATGTATGTGTCTGTACCTTTTGCTAGTGGTATTACATATAAAAGAAACATACAAATAGATGTATACCTGTGTTTTAAATGTGTAGCATCTTCAGATACATAACACGTCTGAGAATCAATGAGCAAGTAGAAACATACCTCAATCACAAGACCATGAAGTCCCCTAAACTTGAGAGACTGCACTTCCCATTTCAATGCAACACCTACATTTATGAGGCATACTTCAAGCTTACCTTTCCACAGACTAATACAAAGTAGCCTAATAACTAATCCCTCTGCCAACATGTCTTAAACCTCACTCTTGTGCTGCAGTTTCACCATTCTTCGACTACTTAGGGTGTTGGGCCTAGCCAAATATGAAGCAGCTACCCTTCGCATGTGTCTGTTGTAAGTCTTTCCATATTCCTGAAAGCATGCATGTATGTGCCTGTACCTTTTACTAGTGGTATCATATATAAAAGAAACATACAAATAGATGTATACCTGTGTTTTATACGTCTAACATCTTCAGATACAGAATACGTATTAGATTACATGTGCGAGTAGAGCCATACCTCAGCCACAAGACCATGTAGACCTTAAATCTTGACACACTGCCCTTCACATTTCAAAGAGACACCTCAAATTTTGCAGCGTATTTCAAGTGTACCTTTGCACAGACTCATACAAAGTATTCTAATCTCAAATCCCTCTGCCAACAGGTCTTAAAGCTCACTTTTATGCTGCACCTTTACCATTCTGCTACTACTCAGGGTGTTGGGCCTAGCCAAATATAAATCAGCAACCCATTAAATGTCTCTGTTGTAAGTCTCACCATATTCCTGAAAGGATGAATGCATGTGTCTGTCCTTTTTGCTAGTGGTATCATATATAAAAGAAACATACAACATGTATACCTTTGTTTTATACGTCTAGTGTCTTCAGATGCATAACACGTTATGTTATGTTAATTAGGTACTTTTAAAGCACACAGCTACTCGATAGAGTGTCCCGGCGCTGAAAGACCACCTGGCGGGGCTGACAATGTGCTGGCAAGGGTTTGGTATGTATTTTATTGCTGGAATAACCAAGTTTTCAGTGACTTTCTAAAAGTGAGAAGGTCCTGAGTCTGTCCGAGTGCCAGAGGCAGACTGTTCCAGAGTTGAGCGGCTTGCACCTGAAAGGAGCGTCCGCCTATTCAAGTACGGGAAAACTTGGGAATAATCGTATGAGATTACATGTGCAAGTACAGACATACCTCAGTCTCAAGATCATGCAGACCTTAAAACTTGACAGACTGCACTTCACATTTCAAAGAGACACCTAAATGTATGCAGCGTACTTCAAGTGTACCTTCCCACAGACTCATACAAAGTAGCCTAATCACTAATCCCTCTGCCAATATGTCTTAAACCTTACTTTTCTGCTGCAGCTTCACTATTCAGCAACTACTGAGACTGTTGGGCCTAGCCAAATATAAAGCAGCTACCCTTCACATGTGTCTGTTGTAGCTCTCACTATATTCCTGAAAGCGTGCATGCATATGTCTGTACCTTTTGCTAGTGGCATTATATGTAAAAGAAACTTACAAATAGATGTATACCTCTATTTTATACGTCTAACATCTTCAGATACGTAACACGTATGATATTACATGTGCAAGTAGAAACATACCTCTGTCACAAGACTATGCAGACCATAAAACTTTACAGACTGCACTTCCCATTTCATGCACACACCTAAAATTATGCGGCATATTTCAAGTGTACCTTTCCATAGACTCATACAAAGTAACCTAATCACTAATCCCTCAGCCAACATGTCTTAAACCTCACTTTTGTGCTTCAGCTTCACTATTCTGCGACTACTCAGGGTGTTGGGCCTAGCCAAATATAAATCAGCAACCCTTCACATGTCTCTGTTGTAAATCTCACCATATTCCTGAAAGCATGCATGCATGTGTCTGTACCTTTTGCTAGTGGTATCATATATAAAAGAAACACACAAATAGATGTATACCTGTGTTTTATATGTCTAACATCTTCAGATGCATAACACGTATGAGATTACATGCGCAAGTAGATACATACCTCAGTCACAAGACCATGCAGACCTTAAAACTTGACAGACTGCACTTCCCATTCCAAAGAGACACCTAAAATTATGGGGCGTACTTCAACTGTACCTTTCCACAGACTCATACAAACTACCATAATTACTAATCCATCTACCAATGTACACATATTAGTATGCACACATTATTTCAATAATCATTTCAGTACAATAAAACAAACTACAACACACAACTGTACATTTCGTAACATATTTCAAACATCACACTTCTCTAATAATTTTAAAACTTTGAAAATAATGCTTTTCAAATCTAAAAATGTCACTATAAAGAGTGAAGCACTACTACATAATATATACCACACCTTACAAATTTGTCTCTTACCTTTCAAATAGTATTGCAGAATATGAAATATAAGAAACTCATAAAAGATTTTCTTTTGCACACATTAAATGTGATGCACCACTCTTAACAACGTAAAACCAGTAATGGCAATCTTTCCCTCTCTTTCTGCACACAAATAAATGTAAACAACAAATCAAATTGCTTTCTACATTATTTCAAATTGTGAAACACATTTCTATTGGTTAGACATATTAACCCTTTCTAACTGTCTTCTAAAAGTGCCCAAACTGGTTCTGTAATTTTCTGCAGTCGCGACTCCACCACAGTGCCGCAGTGTAGCGTCACGATGGAGCCACAAACCCTTATGGGAGTTCAAAAACCTTTTTCTAATAATACTAGTATTATTTTTTAACAACACACTACTTCTACACATACTACTGACTTAGAAAAACTTAATTTAGTAACATATCACTTATTTATAAGTTACCATTTCATATTTTAAATTCACAGTTAAGTTTCAACCCTTCCCCCATTCTGCTTAATCTCAGTTTCCATAATAACAGTTTCTGCAACATTCAACTGTACTGGCAGGTCACAAGTTCACCATATTTTCAAGTTCAGCAAACTACCTTACAAATCCAAATAGCAGTTATGGTTGACTATTCAAAATATTACCCTATCCTATCTACTGTGCCTTCCAAACATTTTTTAATAACCAATAATAAACGTGCTCCTTCAGGAAAATAACATGCATCCTATTTTTGAGTGCACAATTATGATGTACAGCCAATCACTTATCGGCTTTTTCAAAAACAGATACCTCTCATTCTACCAACTGACTACCTCAGCTACAGACATCTTTTCATTCCTTCCAGACATCCCTTCACGATGGTTACAGTATGGATTGTAGTGCACAGCTATGTTTTCTGGTGCAAAAGGTATCCTGAACATAGAGGTATTGATAAAAACCTAGGTTTGGAAAATGTGTATATTGAATAGATTGCACAAAGAGGATTAAAGTGGCACCAATTGATGCCTTTGGTTAAAACCTTTTTGCATCTCCTACCCCCTGACCTCATGATTGTGCACTGTGGTGGTAATGACCTAGGCACATTGACTGGGTTAGGGCTGGAAATCCTAATGAAGGATACCTTTGCACAACCGATGTTGCTTTTGCCTCAAACTGTCTTTGCAAATCAATTCTGTCCACAGAGATTGAAAAGCTAGTGAAGAAGTGTCGACAAAGCTGTTTCTGATTACCTCCAGAAACAATAGGATGGGCTCCATCTATAATAGCAATCTACGTTTTGATATGGATGACATATGCAAAAGTGATGGAGTTCACTTCACACAGATGAAGGGAACAGAGTGTTTCTCAACAACCTTAAGCTCTGTGCATCCGCACTTACATGTAGCTCCAACAAAGTCATAATGAAAACAAGGGCTCTTTTTAGAGCCACCCTATAACCCAACAGTGAGTCCTATCTTTTTCAACATATATACTCTCTTTTAAATATTTTCAGGATTCGCGAATCCGTCGTGAATTCACAAAACAAAAGCACAAATTCAATGTACTCACAACACAATACACTTTTCAAGTTTAACTTTTAATTTTTATGAGTTTCATGTTATTATTAACTTTATCAAACTTAATATGATTATTAACTTCAATCTCACTAATTCTATAAAAAAAGTTCACAAATGCAACACTACCTCCTGAATTATATATACTATTTTAAAATATTTATTTTGAGGCGTATACATGAATCCACTGTGACGTTACACTGGGGGGCCGCGCTGAGAGCCGCAATGGGGTCGCAACTTCTATCACAAAAGAAAAAAAATAATGTCCCCCAGTTCAATTACCAGATGTCCGCCCCGGGGACCCCAACCCCCAGTGGCCTGGCCATTTTTTATTAAAAACAAGAGAGAGGGGCCGCTTTGGCAAACCTCTCTTGCAAATTTCTGCACCCCTCTTGCCTCTTTCTGCATCCCTCTTTGCCTTCTTTCTGCACCTCTCTTGCCTTTGTCTGCACCCCTGTTCCATCTTTCTGCACCTTGTCTTGCCTGTTTCGTGCACCTTTCTTGCCTCTTTCTGCAGTTCTCTTGCCTCTTTCTTGCACCTCTCTTGCTTCTTTCTGCACCCCTGTTGCCTCTTTCTGCACTCGCCTTTCCCTCTTTCTGCACTCTCTCTTGCCTCTGTGTGCACCTCTCCTGCCTCTTTGTGCACCTCTCTTGCCTTTTTTGCACATCTGTTGTCTCTTTATGCATCTCTGTTGCTTCTTTCATACACTTCTCTTGCCTCTTTCTGCACCTGTCTTGCTTCTTTCTGCACCCCTCTTGCCTCTTTCTGCACCTCTCTTTGCCTCTTTCTGCACCTCGCTTGCCTCTTTTCTGCACCCCTCTTGCCCTCTTTTCTGCACCCCTCTTGCCTATTTCTGCACCCCAGTTCCTCTTTCTATACCTCACTTCGCCTTTTTCTGCACCTCTCTTGCATCTTTCTGCTCCCTCTGTTGCCTCTTTCTGCATTGTCTTCTACCTTTCTGCACCTCTCTTTGTCTCTTTGTGCACCTCTCTTGCCTCTTTTCTGTACTTCTGTTGCTTCTTTCTGTACTTCCCTTGCCTCTTGCCTCTTTCTGCATCTTCTGTTACTTCTTTCTGCACTTCTCTTGCCTCTTTCTGCACTATCTAGTTCCTTCTTTTTGCACTTCTCTTGCCTCTTTCTGCACCTCAGTTTCCTCTTTCATGCACCTCTCTTGCCTCTTTCTGCACCCCTCGTTGCTCTCTTTCTGCACCAGTCTTGCTTGTTTCTGCACCTCTTGCCTCTTTCTGCACCTCTGCTCTTCTTCTTTCTGCACCTCCTCTTGCCCCTTGTTTCTGCAGCTCCACTTGCCTGTTTGTCAGTTCTCTTGCCTGAATCTGCACCCTCTTGCCTCTTTCTGCACACACTTGCCTCTTTCTGAACGTTGCTTGCCTTTTTCTGCACCTCTCTTTGGCATCTTTCTGCTCCCCTCGTTGCTTCTTTCAGCACCTCTCGTGCCTCTTTCTGAACCCCTCTTGCCTCTTTCTGCACTACTGTTGCTTCTTTCTGCACTTTTCTAGCGCCTTTCTGTACCTGTCTTGTTCCTTTCTGCACCTATGCTGCTTCTTTCTGCACTTCTCTTGCCTTTTTCTTCACTTCTCTTGCCTT